>MCJB01048475.1:214163-237526 GCA_002018475.1 Nicotiana obtusifolia
AGGGGGGAGGGGTGATGTATATATGAGGTGACGAGCGTATATACATGTTGCATGGGTATTCCTGCTCATGGTAGATTCTATCTTAATTTATGCCTTATTTGGTTATGTGGTTTAATTGATTCAATGTGTTATTGAATTAATCAACTTTGTGAGTGCTATAAACCATGCTAGAGGAATGTTGCGGCTATTGGTACCTTATGTTTAATATGATGAACAAATCTTGAGACTCATGCTATATTTGCCTTCGGAATAGACACACGTTGATTATGAATACACATCCAGACTTGATCTTGTAACGTGCCTTGATTGGGACGTGCACCCTCTGTGATGCATTTGTGATCCTTTGAACAACTACTTGGACTTGGTTGTTATACTTGATTTAACCCCGATTATGATTTATGCACACCTTTTTTGTTATCATGTCCTTATGTGCTTTTTGATGAGTTATGACAATATACCTCTTTATCATGATTTGTTATTTTGCATTATTGTGTAATTGTAGCACATCTGGATATGTTGTGCAGATTGATTCTAGATGCGTATGTGGGGACATAAAGGAGGCATTTCATTTGTGATGCACATGCAGCGAGATAAGGGTGACCAGATGCGCGTGCGGTAGCATAAGGATGATTTTTATTAATTAGCACACAGCGAGATAAGGGTGACTTATGCGCGTGGGAAAATATTCATTATGATGCTCACCCGCCGAATTAAGAGAGGCATTATAGGAAAGTTATTTCACAGCCCGGTGCCGATTTGTATTTATTATGTGCATGTGGTGGTGAAAGAGGGCATTCTTATTGTGCTTATGACTTCTTTATGTGTGTCATGCATTTACATGGCTTGCTACATTGTTTCTAACATTCTAATTTATACCGTTGTCATTACTTGATGATTGGTTGCCAGGATGGATTTACCTACGTGGAGTCATTACCTAATATTCCGTTGAGTTATTGGAAATGTAACAGATTATTGTAAAAAAGAAAGATGTTTTCATGCATTAAAATATTTCATTCTTCAAAAGTTCTCTTGAATGTGTTTTTTGGTAATAGATACGGAATCAGAGTTATATATGGAACGAGGTCTTTGCCGTGCGTGTGTGACTTATGTTGTGGCACGAGGTCTTTGTTGTGCGAGGGTGATGGATAATGTGGGCCCGAGGTGCCATATGTGTCTGTTTCCATTTGATGTCTTGTTGCTGAAGCTGAGTCTTTACTTGTTTTGAATTGTTATCACTTATTCTATAGAGGTTTTAGTTATTGTATTTCTGCTGTACATCTTGTTGCCGGATTTATGCATATTTGCACAGGTTTATTTGACAAGTGAGTACCTTTTGACTTAAAAACTTCGTCACTACTCTTCCGAGATTAGAAAAAATAATTACATAGTACATGGGGTCAATTGTACTCATACTACACTTCTGCATCTTGCGTGCAGATTATGGAGTTGGGTAGCTATGAAGACGGAGTTTTATAAGAGGCGTACCAGCATACTGAATTCATGTTATCTTTTCGTCCATGGTAGCTTAGGATTACATTTCCTTTTATGTAACTTCCAAACAGATGTTGTATTAAATCATATCACCAGCTTTATAAATCTAAAGCATAGTTGCTCATGACTTGTACTAGCAGTCATCGGGGTAATTACATTAAATTTTATTGCAGTTTTATATCTATTATTGATGGTTCCTTATGTTGAATGACTTATGCTGTTTGGCTTATCTAGCGGGTGGGGTTAGGTGCTATCACGATATCAGTGGGATTTCGGGTCGTGATAGAAGCCAACTCCCAGTCAAACCCATAAACTTTTCAAACCTTTAAATTGCCAATTTTCGCCAAATAGAACCAAAACCTTCGAGAAATATCCAAATACGAAACCAGGCATACACCCAAGTCCAAAATCACCGTCCATACCTAATGGAATCATCAAAACTCCGATCCGAGGACAAACACACAAAAGTCTAACTTGGTCAACTCTTCTAACATAAAGCTTCCTAGTTGAGAATCATACTTTCAAATCAATCCCGAACCACTTGAAAAGCAAAACCGAACATACACGCAAGTCATAATCCATTATATGAAGTTGCTCCATACCTCAAACGTTCGAACGGAATTCAAATATACAAAACGACTGGTCGGATCGTTGCATTCTCTATACATATATACATAAAAATTACATAATGAGGATCCAGGCATCCTCATACCACAACAGACCTGCAAATGAGCTTTGCGGATCCTCATATTATCAGAAAAGAGTCTATAAAATTAAAGACCAAGCATTATATCAAATAATAGCTCGATGACCTCTATATTACTAGAGGATCCCAACAAGGAAACATATTATTCAACTATATACCTTAAAGGCACATACAATAACCCACAGTGTATCAAGGAGCCTCTAAGATGAACAAAAAAATATTTTTATACTCGTGACACAATCCGGTTACGGAAAAAGAAAATAAAGAGCAATGCCTCCACTTGATTTGTCAATGTTAGGAGATGCGATTAATATTTTTCCTATTTTAGTTCATCGTAAAGTTGAAGATAAATGATTTTTTTTATCATCTATTGTTTTGCATTTAATATTTGGGGAAAAAACAAGAATGTAATTATTTTTTTCACTATTTTGATTTATCTCAATCTACTGAAATACATTCAATACATATAATCCATAGTTTTGTATTGATAATGTTCTGTATGTTGTAATTTGATTTTTTATTGACTTTACAGTATTCGAGAAGGGCTCTGCAAGGTTCATCTTTAACACATCCTAGAACACTGTTAAACTTAGTGCTGTGATACAAATTTTGTCATGCTTCAACATGCCCGCACTCGATTCCATAACTTTTTATCGAGCGAACCAACTTGCATGACTTGATAACCATAACTCAAGCATGATTTAAAAATATAAATCTTTTTTATAAAATATTTCAGTTTTTCATAAGCATTGTAAAACTTAAATAACTAAAAAGAGTTATTCAAACATGCCATGAGACTTCAATAGAAATAACAGAAAGACATAACATGACCCATTATGTCTACGGGACCTCTATGAAAATATGAATAAGAAAAATACCGGTGAGAAGAGCCCTATTATACCCAAAAGATTACAAATATTTATATTAAATCAAAGATACCCCGAGAATGAGATTACCACAAGATTAAAAGATGAATGAGGTGCCTAGCAAGGGTCTATGTCGTCATAAGTATCAACACATGCATCTGCGAAAAGAGGATAAACGCTTCGGCAAAGGGATGTGAGTGCATACAATAAGTACTCATATGCATCGTCAACTCCCTCACATATAATAGGACAAGACATTTAGTAAGATATAATATGCAATTTAGAACATAAGCAGGTTCTGTCACGATCCAAAATCCAACTAGTCGTGATCATACCTTACCTAATCTGCTAGGTAAGCTGAATAACATTTAACACAACTCAAACGAGAATTATAAAATTCAATGAGTAAAGATAATTGAGTCTTTATACAAAATTTCAAGGATTGGTAGTACAAATCATGAGCTTCTAAGATATAGAATTTATAAAGCTGGCACGAAATAAATACATCATTTTTTCGAAATACACATAAACATATTTGCAAAACTAGGTCTACCAAGAATAAGTAACAGCTACATCCACAAAGCAGGTGCATCTTCAATGCCAACTCCCGCCATACACAGCAACATCAACTCCAAGATCTGCACGTGAGGTGCAGAAGTGTACTATGAGTACAACCGACCCCATGTACTCAGTAAGCAACAAATCTAACCTCAGGCTGAAAGCAGTGACGAGCTCGGAAGAAGGTCAAAGTTCAACACCAATAGCCAATAACAGCTCGTGATAATATAATGAAGACAGTAAAGGTAAATAACTTAAGAGATATATGCTCAGCACATTCACAGTCACGAAAAAGTAGACATGCTTTTGAATGTGACAGTTAAAGTCCAAATCTTACCACCGAGAACAACAAATCATGAGTTTTTCAAAAGATCTGTATTTAACAATTCACAACATCAGATAAGAATTTTGCTTACTAATTAATATGAGGAAAGTACATCTCTATGCCTACATGTCAAGTCACAATTATCATATACCGTCTATCATGAGGTATGTACGTCTCTATGCCTATATGTCAAATATACAAGTCAAATTATCGAATGTCATATTACCGTCTAGCATGAAGAAAACACATCTCTATACCCACGTGTCAAATATACATGTCAACTAAATATTATCATAGTGAAAACATCAAGAATAGCCGCACTTAACGTGCTCAAGGGGCCTGGCACAAGGCCCTAACCATCACACACACCAACACTTAGCACTATACGGGTGCTTGTCACAAATGCCCTTATCAAAGCACGTATATAAAACAATGTGCCTGCACCCACTGCTGGCATGTCAGGCTCCGGAGTGTTGGATTTTGCACAAGCGCTAATCAAAATCATAGTCCAAATAATGGGGCCCGGTGCATGCATCGCCCAAAATCAATATAAAATCGGCTCTATGGCCCAACCTCAGTCATTAACCATTCAAGTATCAGATAAACATATCTCACAATACCTAGTTTCAACAGTGTTACACCTAGGAGGCATCGACAACATGTGAGGAATCAAATAAGAAAGTACTGAGACAGAGTTATCATACGCGGATATAGCATCATGATTGAGAGTACGTGTGCAATTAAGGCAAATAGCTCAGAAATGGAAAGAATAGCCCTACCAAGTCTCAAACATGTAGCACATAGCCTGGACATGATTTCTAACATAAATCCAAACTCAAGTGATCATACAGGTATAGAAAACATGGATATAACAAGGCACATAGTAAAACAATCCCATAATAACCTAAAAGCCACCTCTAATCATGAACACTCCGGTGCACGCACACACCCGTAACCTAGCGCGTACAACACCTCAGTACCTCTCATATAACATAGTTCCCAGAGTTAAATACCCTCATATCCATGTTTAGATTTGTTACTTACCTCGAACAAGCCAAATCAAATACCGAGCAAGCCATACATTACTCTAGAAATGCCATCTCAAGCAAATCGACCTCCGAACGACTCGAAACTAGCCAAAGGTAACTCAAATACATCAAATAATGCCAAAAGAAACAAACCCAAATGATGAAGGTCGAGTCTTTAATCAAATACTCAAAGTCAACCAAAACGTCAACCACGGGCTCAGACCTCGGAACCCGACAAAACTCATAAAAATCCAACAACCCATTCAGTTACAACTCCAACCATACTGATTTCGCTCAAATCCGACTCCAAATCGATGTTCAAAACTCAATTAATCACTTTAGGAAAGTTTAGACAGAAACCCCAATTTCTCATTTAAATTCATCAATCAAATGCAAAAATCAATGATGGAATCACGGAATATAATCAAAATCGAGTAGAAAACACTTAGCAAATCCATGTGGTAAAAATCGTCAAAATCCGAGCCCAATAGCTCAAAATATGATAAAATGACTAAGGCCTTCGAAATATAGTGCTTTATAAACTGCTCCAAGGTTTACCTTCGTGAATGCAGAAGAAGCATCGTGTTCGCGAAGCACAAACTGAGCCGACCACAAAATTTCCCTTCGGGTTCGCGGGACAGTCCTCGTGAACACGATGCATAACCGGACCAAACCTGGCGAACACGAAGACAATCAGCTCAACCTTTCGCGAAAGCTTTCCATATATCGCGTTCGTCATGAACAAATCCACAAGCTGACTAAAACGTACTTCGCAATTGCGAAGAACACCAGAGGCATCAGATCACAAAAGAAAACCAGCAATGCATGCAACGTCGAAATGGTCCAAAATCAATCCAAAACACACCCGAGCCCCTCGGGACCCCGTCCGAACATTCCAACAAGTTTCAAAACATAACATGGACCTACTCGAGGCCTCAAATCACAGATAACAATATCAAAACCATGAACTGCACCTCAAATCGAGCTTAATGAACTTTTGAACTTTTCACTTCCAAAACTCATGCCGAACCATATAAAATCAACTCGGAATGACCTCAAATTTTGCATACAAGTTCCAAATGCGATAACGAACCTATTCCAACTCCCACAATAATCCAAACCAGATATCATCAAAGTCTACTCCCGGTCAAATTCATCAACATCCAAACCTTCAAATTGCCAACTTTCGCCAAATAGTGCCGAACCCTTCTACAAACACCCAAATTCCAATCCGGGCATAAGCCCAAGATCAAAATTGCCTTATGGGCCTAACGGAGCCATCAAAACTCTGATCCAATGTCAAATACACAAAATTCAAACTTGGTTAACTCGTCTAAGTTAAAGCTTCTCGGCTGAGAATCACTCTTCCAAATCAATCTCAAATCACCCGAAAACAAACACTGACAATACGCTCAAGTCATAATACATCATACAAAGCTACTCAAGACCTCAAACCACCAAATGAAGTGCAAATGCTAAAACGACTGGTCGGGTCGTTACATTCTCCCCCACTTAAACATATGTTCGTGCTCGAACGTGCCGAGATTCACTACAAAGCCATCAAATAACTATATAAAATCACCATGCAGATACTCATGGGTGATCCCACGTCACCCTAATCCATATATGCTTGACAACATCACCTAACTAAAGATCCTTACTTCAACTTTAATACGTAAGCCTCAGAATCAAATCTCTAACATTCAAAATCTATTACTAGCCCCGAATCTCGCATCCATACATTGTATATGTCTGAACAAGATGTATCAAGCCAGAACCATCACCCAAGATATAATCATATGATATACCACATAACTCAGATACTCATAGCAATAACCTCCGGCCACAATAAATGCTCAATAACAAATCCGGTGCCAGTACTAAACCTCATAGACAATAAACCTCGTTTTAACCCTTCGTACACTGCCCATGATGAAAGCAACGCGCAAAAACTCATAACCACTCATTAGATCAACAAGTTAAGGAGCTCTCTCACCCAACAAGAGCCATAGCCCAAATTCTAAATTGACTTCCGATATTATTTTTCCAAACATACCACAATCAAATCTGATAGTACTCACTCCATGTCCACTGACCTCATCTCATCAACTACTAGCTGCTCTACTGACATGCCCACACCATTACTATCTAGAGCCACAAACCGTGCAATCTATGCACCAATAAGCAACAACTCAAATGTACGCAAAAAAAGGAAAGTGAAACAAATGAAAGAACCATCTCGCAAGCTTAATAAGTACCACCATAAGTGCAATGTTATGAACCCATCACACATAGTAGGACCAAGACCCACGAATCCAACAAGAAGGATCATATCCCAAAATGACACTGCCACAGTGCGTGACCAATCCAAACTCTAATCCACATGAAATACCTCAAGCCACAATGCTCAAATTCAACGACCATACGCAAATCAACAAGAAATGCACGAAGTGTTTGACCATAAACAAGGGACAATCAACCATTAACACACAAAAGAACCATCTCGTTCAAATTTCGTCGCAAGGCCCAAAAAAAATGCATCTTGTGAGAAAATAACCAATAGATCACAACCCACTACAGCATACCAGGGTAATAAATAGAACCCACTAGAACATGAACAAGCTCAACTCTTATCGAATGACACACCCCTCAGCAATAGTAGTACCGAATAAACAAATTTTGACTCGATGCAGACTACGTATCCTCAATAGGCCTACCTGTGGCCTCCAAATCAATTACGAACTCCCTGAAATAGATAGATAACTTTCCCAAAGATCCGGTGAAACCTATCCATAACACATACCATCAGCTATCTAACTTTGGCCATATCTTTATAGTCCACAACTAAGGAATAATCCCCTTGTGAGACTCCTAGTGTCAAAACCACGAGAATACAGAAATCACCATAACCGGTCCCAACTCCATCAATCGAATGACTAACACCTCCTTCATATATAAACATATCACGAGAATACTTCTATAATTCTTCCGTGCCACATAGAAAAATACGAACATCAACAGTCGATCAACCAGGCGAGTAACACAATTCCAAAGAAGCATACGTAAGTCAAACACAAGGCATTTTCTGAAATGCGCACTCTTCTCAGGAGATACCAGATAGTGCCAGCATTCTTCTATACATCAGAATTGTCCATACTGCCTAGGACTCGTGACCCTTCCTTCAAAACTAAACCACAACCTTATAATAAAAAATATCAATTCCACACGCCGTACCACATCTCTTATTCCATCATATGAAAACATGAAAATTCACTTATCAACTCTAAGTCACAAGCTGGATACATGCCCCATCAGCAAGAAAAACCTTCCACTTGATCCCATCCATGAGATAACCACAACACGCAATATACTCCTCATGCCTGTAGAAAATATCCATCTCAAGCTATGGTAGAAATAATCGAGAACACTTCAAAAATTTGCACTTAACCAAGCCATGATCACTGAATTCCTCTAACTCACCGAAGTAACGCAGGTCGCCAAACCCAAGAGTATTGCCATAAAACACTGGTAAAGCTTCACCACATCATAAGAACCAAAAGAACCGACCATATCATTACCATAAGGATCAAACCTACTACCAAGATGCCCTATTTCTCCAAGTTCCTTCCGAATCGCCTTCACATTAACACTTCTCCTTGCTGGAGCACCGTGATTCTTATGCTGAGCTCACCACAAGAGATCCTATCATAAAAGCACGTCGTCATATAGCCCATAAGCCACTGCATTCCCTCTTAAGCGCCCAAATTACCGCACCTAAGATACTTATTCTGTAAAGACCTTACGTAAATCGAAAGTCGTTTCCTTAACCTCCATTATACTGAAATTAAACAATCCATAATGATACAGAAATACTACGAGTCTCAACATCATCCAATGTAAATCACATATCTTAGCCATTCATAAATTCGAAAATTTCTCAAATGCCACATATGAATCACGAACTCATTAGAACTTTCTCGAGAGTCATCCACCCAACTATAATCTCAAATGCACCACCAAAACGAGCCAAGCGACCCACGCTCCATTAGCACACAAACACCTCAAGAAGTAACCCACGCCTCTAAGCAAACGAGTAAATCCCTACTCCATGCACACTACCTCCAACACGAATAGCAAACTCAAATAATTCCAAGATTTCCAATATTCCCATAAAGTATAATACATCATGCATCCAGAAATTTCCTTACTCGAGTCATCCTCGAAACCAACCTCTTCATGTCACAACTAACCCGCCAGTATATCTCAGACCAAAACTAGCATAACCTATAACCATGCAATCAAATCGTCGATAGTAGACTCCCCCACTTGCTCAAAGTCATTGAACACGATATCCGATAAATCACAATCCCTTTTACTGCATAACTATCTTCATCTCGCACCGAAATTCAGCCAAATCCTTCGCGAACTCATGTAGCAGTAGTCGTAAAAATACCTCAAATCATTTAGTAAACTCATATTCATCCTCGTGACAGTCAAGCCAACTTCGTCAAGCGATCCAAACTCCAATTGCAACACCTAGCCACCAGTAGAAAAAGCTCTCCACATAATCGTCATAAGAATCGCATAACCTCAGAACATCCCGCTGGAGATAACCCATCTGTTTAGCCTCAAACTGGCATTGCTCCATGACCTACCATATTCGCAACCACTATGCATTCACCAAATCTTCCCGAGTCTAAGCTCGTCAACAAAACATAAGAATCTACTTTATCCCACAAATGACAACATGAAAGATCCCTTAACACACTCATAACTTGAGACTGTACAACACATCAAGATAGAAATCAAGCACTCAATAGTCCTTTTCAAATCCCAAGAAAACTCATCTCCTCACATCCAAACCATCTCAATACATCTCATAGTCACATTATTCTCATCATCTAACCATCCAACCACTCACCGGGCCATAAATCCCACTCCTAGGGACACTACTGAACATATAAGCCAAACGCACATACTCACATAGCTGAAACAACGGAACGAACTGCAAATGCTCAAAACGATCGGTCGGATCGCTACATTCTCCCCCACATAAATATACATTCGTGTTCGAACATGCCAAGAGTCACTACAAGGCCATCAAATTACTGTATAAACTCATGGGTGATCACACATCATCCCAGTAAATATAAGACTGACAATACCACCAAACTGAAGATACTTACTTTAACCTTAATCCATAGCACTAGAATCAAATATCTGAAATCCATTACAGGACTCGAATCTCCCATTCACACATTGTATAAGTCTGAACAAGCTGTATCAAGCCATAACCATCACCCAAGATATAATCACATGATATACTACATAACTCAGATACTCATAGAAATAACTTCAGGCCATAATAGCTGTCAATAACAAGTTCGACGTCAGTACTAAACCTCATATCAAATAAACCTCGTTCTAACCCTTCGTACACTGCCAACGATGAATGAAATGCGTAGTAGCATTTAAGCACCCATAAGATCAACAAGCCATGGAGCTCTCTCGCCTAACAAGAACCATAGCCATAATTCTAAACTGACTTCCGATATTATTCATCCAAAAATAGCTCAATCAAATCCGTTAGAACTCACTCCAGGTCCAATAACCTTCATCTTATCAAATACAGGCTGCTCCATGGACATTCCACTCCAATACTACCTACAGCCACAAACCGTGCAATCCGTGCACCCATAGGCAACAACTCAAATGTATGCAAAAATGGAAAGTGAAACAAATGAGAGAATCGTCTTGCAAGCTCAACAGGTACCACCACAAGTGCAATGCTATGAACCCATCACACATAGTAGGACTAAGGCACACGAATCAAATACGAAGGATAATACCCCAATATGACTCTACTGCCTTGCTTAACCCAATCCAAACACCGGTCCACGTGAAGTACCTTGAGCCATAATGCTCAAAATCAATGACAATAGGCAAATCAACAGCAAACGCCCGAAGTGTGTGATCATAACCAAGGCACAATCAACCATTCACACACAAGAATCTTCTTGTTTGAATTTTGCCGCAAGGCCCAACTAAAACGCATCTTGTGAGAAAATAATCAACATATCACAACCCACTGCAGCATACCAAAGTAACACATATAACCCACTAGAACACGAACAAGCACAACTCTAACCAAATGACACACCCCTAAACAATAGCAATGTTGAGTAAACAAATCTGACCTGACGCAAACTATATATCCTCTATTGGCCTACCTGTGGCCTCCAAATCAATTACGATCCCCTAAAATAAATAGATAACCTTCCCAAAGATCTGTTGAAACCTATCCATAGCATATACCATTAGCTGTCTAACTCTGGCCTTAACTTTATAGTCCACAACTAAAGAATAGTCTCCCTATGAGACTCATAGTCTCTAAACCACGAGAATACGGAAATCACCATAATCGGTCCAAACTCCATCACTCGAATGACTAACGCCTCCCTCATACACAATCATCTCACGAGAAATACTTCTATAATTCTTCCCTGCCACATAGAAAAATATGAACATCAACAGTCGATCAACTAGGTGAGTAGCGCAATACCAATGAAGCATTTGTAAGTCAAACACAAGGCGCCTTCTAAACTATGCACTCTTCTCAGGTGATACCCGATAGTGCCAGCCATCCTTCTAAACATCATAAATCGTCCATGCTACCTAGGACTCATGACGCTCCTTTTGAAACTGAACCACAACCTTGTACATAAAAATTCTCAATTCCACAAGTCGCACCGCATCTGTTATGACATCATATGAAAGCACGAGAGTTCCATTATCAATTCTAAGCAGGATACATACCCCATCAGCCAGAAACAACTTCCACTTGATCTCATCCATGATATGATCAAAACATGCAACATACTCCTCATGCCCTCGTAGAAATCATCGAGAACTCTTCAAAACCCATTTGCACATAACCAAGTCATCAGCACTGAATTCCTCTAACTCAACCAAGTCACGCAGGTCGCCATACCCAAGAGAAATGCCATAAAACACCAGTAGAACATCACCACATCATAAGAGCCAAAAGAACATATCATACCATTACCATACGGATCCAACCTACTACCAAGATGCCCTATTTCTCTAAGTTCTTTTCGAATAGCCTTCAGGTTAACACTTCTCCTCTCCAAAACACCACGGTTCTTACATGGAGCTCACCACAAGAGATCCTAGCATGTAACCATGTCGTCATAAAGCCCATAAGCCTCTGCATTCCTTCTTAAGAGCCCAAATTACCGCACCCGTCATACTTACTCTATAAAGACCTTATGTGAATCTTAAGCCATTTCCTTAACCACCATGATATTGAATTTAAAAAATCGATAATGATACAGAAATACCACGAGTCTCGACATCATTGAATGTAAATCACAGATCATAGCCATTCATATATCCGGATATTCCTCAAATGTCACATTGGAATCATTAACTCATTAGAACTCTTCGAGAGTCATCCACCTTACTCTAATCTCAAATGCACTGGCCAAACGAGCCAGTTTACCCATGTTCTATTAGCAACAAACACCTCAAGAAGTAACCCACACCTCTAAGTAAACGAGTAAATCCCTACTCTATGCACACTACCACGAATAGCAAACTCAAATAATTTTAAGATTTCCAATATTCCCATAAAGTATAATACATCATGCATCCAGAAATTTCCTTACTCGAGTCATCCTCAAAACCAACCTCTTCGAGTCACAACTGATCCGCAAGTATATCTAAGACCAAAACTAGCATAACACATAACCATGCAATCAAATCACCAGTAGTAGACTCCCCCAATTGGCTCAAAGCCATAGAACACAATATATGATAAACAACAATACCTTTTACTCCGTAACTATCTTGATCTCGCACCACAATTCAGCCAAATCCTTCATGAACTCATGTAACACTAATCATAAAAGTACCTCAAATCATTTACTAAACTCATTCATCTTTGTGACAGTCAAGCCAACTTCCTTAAGTGATCCAAACTCCAATTGCAACACCTGTAACCCACTTATATTAAAAAGCTCTCCACAGAATCATCATAAGAATCACACAACCTCAGAACATCCTGCGGGAGATAACCCACCTACTTAGTCTTAAACTGGCATTTCTCCAAGGCCTACCATAGTCGCAACCACTATGCATTTACCAAATCTTTCCGAGTCTTCTAAGCTCGTCAACAAAACATAATAATGTACTTCATCCCACAAATGAACAACATGAAAAATCCCTCAACACGTTCATAACTTGAGACTGCACAACACATCAAGACAGAAATCAAGCACCCAATAGTCCTTTTTAAATCCCAAGAAAACTTTTTTCCTCACATCCAAACCATCTCAATACATTCCACTGTCACATCATACTCATCATATAGCCATCCAACCACTCCCCGAGCCATAAATCCCACTCCTAGGGATACTAACGGACATATAAGCCCAAAAACACATACTCACACAACTTAAACAACCAAGCCCAAGCTGCAGTCAGAACCCAGCCTCAAGTCCTCCAGACTGGCCTATCACCAAATCACAGAAAACACATCTCGCACCTCATCCATGGATCACAATTTGTTAATGCGCAGCTGATATCGGACGCCTAATATAACACATGAGTGGGTGGAAGGAATTCAAATAGATACGCTTCAAGCATAATCAATGACGCACGATAAGGAAAGAAAGATGGGAAGTTTATCCTAGATGCGTTGTAGCTCTCCAAGATAGGTATGGATGTCATCATACCGATCCACAAGACTCTACCAGACACTTGCTCGTGACTCGTAGAAGCTATGAACCTAGGGCTCTGATACCAACTTGTCACGACCCAAAATCCAACTAGTCATGATGGAACCTAACCCAACCCACTAGGTAAGGAAAATAGCATTCAACACAACTCAAATGAGAAAAATAGAATTCAATGAGTAAAAATAACTGAATCATGACACAAAATCACAAGGATTTGGTTGTACAAATCATGAGCTTCTAAGACATAGAATTTACAAAGCTGGCACGAAATAAATACATCATCCGTTTGAAGTATACATAAATAGATTTGCAAAACCAGAGCTACCAAGAACAAGTGACAGCTACATCAGGAATGCAGGTACATCTTCAATGCCAGCTCCCGCCATACACAATAGCATCAACTCGAAAATCTACACGTGAGTTGCAGAAATGTATTATGAGTACAAACGATGGCATGTACGCAATAAGTAACAAACCTAACCTCAGGCTGAAAGCAATGACGAGCACGAAATAAGGTCAAAGTTCAACATAATAGCCAATAACAACTCATGATAATATAATGAAGATAGTAAAGGTAAATAACTTAAGAGATAAATGTTTAGCTCTTTCACAGTTACGAAATAGTAGACATGCTTTTGAGTGTGACAGTTAACGTCCAAATCTTACCACTAAAATCAACTAAACGTGAGTTTATCAAAGATCTATATTTACTAATTCACAACACCGGATAAGAATTTTCGTTTACTAATTAACATGAGGAAAGTGCATCTCCATGTCTACATGTAAAGTCATCAATTTCACACACCATCTAGCAATAGGAATGTCCATTTCTATGCCTACATGTCAAATATACATGTCAAATCATCGAATGTCATACTATCGTTTTGCATGGAAAACACATCTCCATACCTACATGTCAAATATACATGTCCACTAAATATCATCGCAGTGAAAATATCAAGAATAACCATGCTTAGCACGCTCACATGCCTGGCACAAGGCCATAGCCATCACACACATCAACACTTAGCACTGTACGTGTGCCTGGTATATATTCCCTAATCAAACACGTACAGAAAACATTGTGCCCGCGCTACTGCCAGCACGTCAGCCTACGAAGTGGCAGAACCTACCCACGCACTAATCAAAATCACTTAGCCCAAATAGTGGGGCCTGGTGCACGCGTCACTCCAAATCAATACCAAATCGGCTCGAGGGCTCAAACTCGGTCATTAACTGTTCAAGTCTTAGATAAGCATATCTCATAATACCCAATTTCAATAGTCTTACACATAGGAGGCATCAACAACATGCGAGGAATCAAATAACAAAGTACTGAGACAGAGATATCATACGCGGATATAACATCATGACTGAGAATATGTGTACAATTAACGCAAATAGCTCAGAGATGACAAGAATAGCCCTATCAGGTCCCAAATAGGTAACACATAGCCTAGACATGATTTCTAACATGAATCGGAATTCAAATGATCATAAAGGTCTGGAAAACAAAGATATAACAAGGCATGATTGCAAAACAATCCCATAGCATAAAAGCCATCTCTAACCATGAACACTCTGGTGCACGCACACACGCCTATGATTTAGCGCGTACGTCACCCCAATACCTCTCATATAGCATAGTTCCCAAGGTTAAATACCCTTGAAAAAGAGATTAGATATGTTACTTACCTTGAACAAGATAAATCCAATACCGAGCAAGCCAAACAATATTCTAGAAACACTATCCTGCACGAATCGACTTCCGAACGTCTCAAAACTAACCAAAAACAACTCAAATACATTAAATAATACCAAAGGAAACAACCAAATGATAAAGGTCGAGTCTTTAATAAAATACTCAAAGTCAACCCTGGGTGCGCACCTCGGAACGTGACAGAACTTACAAAAAGCTAACAACCCATTCAATTACAAGTCCAACCATATTCAATCAAATCTGACTCTGAATTGATGTTCAAAACTCAATTAATTACTTTAGGAAAGTTCAGATTAAAACCTCCAGTTTCCCTTTTAAATTAATCAATCAAATGCCTAAATAAAAGATTGAATCACGAAATATAATCAAAACCGAGTAGAAAACACTTACCCCAGTCCATATGGAGAAAATCACCTCCAAAATTGCCAAAATCTAAGCTCCATAACTCAAAATATGTTAAAATGACCAAGGCCTTCGAAATATCATACTTTTTACATTGCTCCAGGGGTACCCGTGTGAACGCGGAAAAAGCATCGCATTCTTGAAGCACAAACTCATCCAACCACAATATTACCCTTCGCGTTCGTGGAACAGTCCTCACGAACGCGATGCATAATTGGATAAAATTTTTGCGGACACGGCAATGACCTCGCGAGCATGAAGACAATCAACTCAACCTTTCGCGAACATCTTCCATATATCTTGTACGCAACGAACAAATCCACCAACAGACTAAAACACACTTTGCAATCGCGGGTGGGCCTTTGCGATCGAAAAGAACACCAGAGGCATCAAATCACAACAGAAAACCAGCAATGCATGTCGAAATGGCCTGTAATCAATCCGAAACACACCCGAGCCCCTCGGGACCCCGTCTGAACATACCAACATGTTCCAAAACATAACACAGACCTAATAGTGGCCTCAAATCATACATAACAATATCAAAACCACGAATCACACCTCGAATGGAACTTAATGAACTTTTAAACATTCCACTTCCAAATCTCGTGCTGAACCATATCATATAAACTTGGAATGACCTCAAATTTTGCACACAAGTTCCAAGTGACATAAGGAACCTATTCCAACTCCTAGAACAACAATCTGAACCCGATATCATCAATGTCAACTCCCGATCAAACTCATGAACATTCAAAACCTTAAAATAGCCAACTTTCACCAAATAGTGTCGAACCTTTCTAGAAGCACCAAATGCCAATACGGTCATACGCCAAGTCCCAAATCGCTATCCTAACCTAACGTAGTCATCAAAACTCTAACTCGAAGCCAAATACACAAAAGTCAAAATTAGTCAACTCTTCCTACGTAATGCTTCCTAGCTGAGAATCATTCTTCCAACTCAATCCTGAATCACCCGAAAGCAAAAATTGACGATACACACAAGTCATAATACATCATACAAAGCCACTCAGGACCTCAAACAACCGAACAAAGTGCAAATGCTCAAAATGACCGATTGGGTCGTTACATTCTCCCCCACTTAAACACATGTTTTCCCTCGCACGTGCCATGAGTCGCTACAAGGCCATCTAATCATTCAAACACACCATGTACATACTCATTGGTGATCCCACGTCATCCCAATCAACATAAGCTTGACAAACACCTCCTTACAGAAGATCCTTTCTTCAACCTTAATCCAAAAGCCTTAGAATAAAATCTCTAACATCCAAAATCCATTACAAGACCTGAATCTCGCTTTCACGCACAATATAAGTCTAAACAAGTAGTACCAAGACATAACCATCACCCAAGATATAATTTCATGATATACCACATTACTCAGATACTCATAAAAATAACTTTCGGCCACAATAGCTGCTCAATAACAAATCTGGTGCTAGTACTAAAACTCATATCAATTAAAACCAGATTCTAACCCGTCGTACACTTCCAATGATGAATGAAACATGCAGTAACTCATAACTACTCATCAGATCAACAAGTCGTGAAGCTCTCTCGCCCGACAAGAACCATAGCTCTAATTCTAAGCTGAATTCTGATATTATTCTTCCAAAAATACCGCAATCAAATCCAATAGCACTCATTCTAGGTCCAATGACCTCATCTCATCAAATACAGGCTGCTCTACCAACATGCCATACCAATACTACCTACAGCCACAAATCGTGCAATCCGTGCACCAATAAGCAACAACTCAAATATACGCAAAAATGGAAACTGAAACAAATGCAAGAACCATCTTGTATGCTCAGGAGGTACCACCACAAGTGATTTGCTATGAACCCATCAAACATAGTAGGACCAAGAAACACAAATCCAACACGAAGGATCATATCCCAACATAGCTCTGCCGCAATGCGTGACCCAATCCAAACATCGGTCCACATGAAATACCTCGAGCCATAATGCTAAACTGAACGATCATACGCAAATCAACAACAAACGCATGAAGTGTGTAACCAAAACCAAGGTACAATCAACAATTCACACACACAAGAACCATCTCGTTCGAATTTTCCGCGAGTCCAAAAATAACTACATCTTGTGAGAAAATAACCAATTGATCGCAACCCACTGTAGCATGCAAGAGTAACACATAAAACCCACTAGAACACGAACAAGTTCACCTTTAACTAAATGAAACACCCCTCAACAATAGCAGTGCTGACTAAACACATCTAACTAGATGCAGACTACATATACTCAATAGGCCTACTCGTGGCTTCCAAATAAATTACGATCCCCCAAAATAGACAAATAACCTTCCCAATGATCCGCTAAAACCTATCCATAACACATACCTTAAGCTATCTTACTCTGGCCATATCTTTATAGTCCACAACTAAGGAATAGTCCCCCTCTGATACTCCTAGTCTCCAAACCACGAGAACACAGAATCACCATAAACGGTCCTAACTCCATCACTCGAATGACTAACACCTCCGTCATAAACAATCATCTCACGAGAAATACTTCTATAATTCTTGTGTGCCACATAGAATAATTTGAACATCAATACTCGATCAACCGGGTGAGTACCACAATACAAATGAGAAGCATCTGTAACTCAAACACAAGGCGCCTTTTGAAATGCGCACTCTTCTCAGGTGATACCAGATAGTGCCGGCATTCTTCTAAATATCAGAAATTGTCCATACTACCTAGGACTCAAGACCCTCCCTTCGAAACTGAACCACAATCTTGTACATAAAAATTCTCAATTCCATACATCGCACCACATCTATTATGTCATCATATGAAAACATGAGAATTCCATTATTAACTCTAAGTCACAAGCATGATACATACCCCACCTGCAAGAAAAACTTCCACTTGATCCTATCTGTGAGATAATAACAACACGTAATATACTCCCTATGCCGGTAGAAAATGTCCATCTCAAGCCGTGGTAGATATCATCTTGAACTCTTCGAAACCCATTTTAACATAACCAAGCCATCAACATTGAATTCCTATAACTCAACCAAGTCACGCAGGTCACAAACACAAGAGTATTGCCATAAAACACCGGTAAAGCCTCACCACATCATAAGAACCAAAAGAACAGAGCATACCATTACCATACAGATCCAACGTACTATAAAGATGCCCTATTTCTCTGAGTTCCTTTCGAGAAATAGTATGAACATCAGCTAGTGTCACAAAGCCCATAAGCCAGTGCATTCCCTCTAAAGCTCCTAAATTACCATACAAGATACTTACACTATAAAGACCTTATATGAATCAGAAGTTGTTTCCTTAACCTCCATGATACTAGAATGAAAACAAAATCCATAATGATATAGAAATACCGCGAGTCTCGGCATCATCCAATGTAATTTACAGATCTTAGTTATTAATAAATCTGGAAATTCCTCAAATGCCACATATGAATCGTGAAATCATTAGATCTTTCTCGAGATTCATCAACCCTATACTAATCTCAAATGCATCGCCAAAACCGGCCAAAGAACCCGTGCTCTATTAGCACAAAAACACCTCAAGAAGTAACCGACACCTCTAAGCAAACGAGTAAATACCTACTATATGCACACTACCTCTACCACGAATAGCAAACTCAATTCATTCCATGATTTCCTGTATTTGCATAAAGTATAATACATCATGGATCCCGAAATTTCCTTTCTCGAGTCATCCTCGAAACTAACCTCTTCAAGTCATAACTGATTCTCAAGTATACCTCAGACCAAAACTAGCATAACACATAACCATGTAATCAAATAGTCAACAATAGACTCCCCCACTTGGCCCAAAGACATAGAACACTATATCCAATAACCCACAACACCTTTTACTCCATAACTGCCATGATCTCGCACCATAATTCATCCAAATTCTTCATGAACTCATGTAACACTAATTATAAAAATACCTCAAATCATTTACTAAACTCAAACATCTTCGTGACAGTCAAGCCAACTTCCTCAAGCGATCCAAAATCAAATTGCCATACATGTAACCCACCAGTAGAAAGAAGCTCTCCATAGAATCATCATAAGAGTAACACAACCTCAGAACATCCCGCAGGAGATAACCCACCTGCTTAGCAAACTGGCATTTCTCCATGCCCTGCCATAGTCACAACCACTTTGCATTCACTAAATCTTCCCGAGTCTATGCTCGTCAACAAAACATAAGAATTTACTTTATCCCAAAAATGAACAACATGAAAGATCACTCAACATGCTCATAACTCGAGACTATACAACACATCAAGATAAAAATCAAGAACCCAATAGTCCTCTTCACATCCCAAGCAAACTCTTCTCGTCATATCCAAACCATCTGAACGCATCTCATTGTCACATCATATTCATCATATAGCCATCCAACCACTCATCGAGCCATAAATCCCACTCTTGGGGACACTACCAGACATATAATCTCAAAAGCACATAGTCACACAACTAAAACCACCAAGCCCAAGCTACAGCCAAAACCCAACCACAAGTATGCCAGATTGGCCTATCACCAAAACACAAAAAATACATCTCTCACCTCATCTGTGAAATCACATCCATCGATGCACAGCTAATATCAGACGCTCAATAGAACACACGAGTGAGTGGAACAAATTAAAAGAGATACGCTTCAAGCTGAATCAATGTCGCGCGATAAGGAAAAAAAGATGGGAAGTTTATCCTATCAAAGATAGGTTTGGACACTTGCTCATGACTCGTAGAATTTATGAATCTAGGGCTCTGATCCTAACTTGTCACAGCCCAAAATTCAAGTAGTCGTGATGGCACCTAACCCATCCCGCTAGGTAAGGAAATAACATTCAATGCAACTCAAATGAGAATAATAGAATTCAATGAGTAAAAGAACTGAATCTTGATACAAAATCCCAAGGATTAGAAGTTAAAATCATGAGCATCTAAGACAGAGAATTTACAAAACTAGCACGAAATAAGTACATCATCTGTTCGAAATATACATAAACAGATTTGCAAAATTAGGGCTACCAAGAACAAGTGGCAGTTGCATCTGGAATGCACGTACATCTTCAATGCCAGCTCCCGCCATACACAGCAGCATCAGCTCCAAGATCTGCACGCGAGGTGTCGAAGTGTATTATGAGTACAACCAACCGCATGCACTGAATAAGTAAAAAACCTAACCAGAGTTTGAAAGCAGTGACAAGCTCGATAAAAGGTCAAAGTTCAACACCAATAGCCAATAACAGCTCGTGATAATGTAATGAAGACAGTAAATGTAAATAATTTAAGAGATAGAAGCTTTACATTCACAGTTACGAAAAAGTAGACATGCTTTTGAGTGTGACAGTTTAAGTCCAAATCTTACCACCAAAATCAACTAAACATGAGGTTATCAAAATATTTTTATTTACCAATTCACAACACTAGATAAAAATTTCCGTTTACAAATTAATAGGAGAAAAGTACATCTCTATGCCTATATGCCAAAGTACATGTCAAGTCATCAATTAACATGTACTGTCTAGCATGAAGAATGTACATCTCTATGCCTATATGTCAAATATACATGTCAAATCTCGAATGTCATATTACCATCTAGAATGAGGAAAACACATCTCCATGCCTACATGTCAAATAAATATCATCATAGTGAAAACATCAAGAATAACAACACTTAGCACGCTTACGGGGCCTGGCACAAGGCCCTAACCATCACACACATCAACACTTAGCACTGTAAGGGTGCCTGACATAAATATCCTCATCAAATAACAAACACAAAACATTGTCCTTCACCTGCTGCTGGCATGCCAACTTACGGAGGGGCGGATCCAGTCCAAGCACTAATCAAAATCACTTAGCCTAAATAGTGGGGCCTGGTGCACACGTCGCCCAAATCAATTACACATAGGAGGCATCAACAACATGTGATTAATCGAATAAGAAAGTACTGAGACAGAGATATCACATGCGGATATAGCATCATGACTGAGAGTATGTGTATAATTAAGGCAAATAGCTATAAATGGCAAGAATAGCCCTATCAAGTCTCAAACAGGTAGCACATAGCCTAGACATGATTTTTAACATGTATCGAAACTCAAATGAATATACAGGAAACAGGGATATAACAAGTCATGATAGCAAAATAATCCCATAATAGCCTAAAATCCACCTCTAAACGTGAACACTCTGGTGCACACACCCGTCACCTAGCGCGTACGTCACCCCAATACCTCTCATATAACATAGTTCCCAGGGTGAAATACCTTCAAATAAAAGTATTAGATATGTTGCTTACCTCGAACAAGCCAAATCAAATACTGAGCAAGCCAAAAAATACACTAGAAATGCCATGCCGCGCGAATCAACCTTTGAACGGCTCGACACCAGCCAAAAACAACTCAAATACATCAAATAATGCCAAATGGAACAAATTCAAATGATAAAGGTCGAGTCTTTAATCAAATACTTAAAGTCAACCACGGCCCCGTATCTCGAAACCCGACAAAACTCACAAAATTCAAAAATTCAATCAATTACAAGTCAAAACCATACTAATTTCACTCAAATCCGACTCAAAATTGATGTTCAAAATTCAATTAATCACTTTAGGGCAGTTCAGACAAAAACTGCCTAAATTCCCGAATAAATTCATCAATCAAATGCCAAAATCGATGATGGAATCACGGAGTATAATCAAAACCGAGTAGAAAACATTTACCCCAATCCATGTGGCAATAATCGCCTCCAAAATCGCCAAAATCCAAGCTCCATAATGCAAAATATGATAAAATGACCAAGGCCTTCAAAATAGGGTACTTTATACACTGCTCCATGTGCACCCTATGTGAACGCGGAAGAAGCATCGCGCAATAATTCAGCCGACCACAAAATTACCATTCACGTTCGCAGAACAGTCCTCGTGAATGCAAAGATAATCAACTCAACATTTCGCGAACATTTTCCATATATCGCGTCCATGATGAACAAATACACCAGAAGAATGAAACACACTACGCGATGTGGCTGGACCTTCGTGATCGCGAATAACACCAGAATCATCAGATCACAGCAGAAAACCAGCAATGCATGCAACGTCGAAATGGTCCGACATTAATCTGAAATATACCCGAGCCCCTCAGGACCCCGTCCGAATATACCAACAAGTTCCAAAACATAACACAGACCTACTCGATTCTTCAAATCACACATAACAACATCAAAACCATGATTCGCACCTCAAATAACTTAATGAGCTTTTGAATGTTTAACTTCTAAAACTCGTGCCGAACCATATTAAATTAACTCGGAATGACCTAAAATTTTGCAAACAAGGTCCAAATGATATTACGAACCTATTCTAAGTTCTGGAACAACCCAAACCAGGTATCAACAATGTCAAGTCCCGGTCAAATTGATAAACATTATTTTTGAGAAAAAAGAGTAGCTTGGGGGGGG
>MCJB01048475.1:243388-359064 GCA_002018475.1 Nicotiana obtusifolia
CCCTGCCGCCCTTTCTCTTTCTAAAGCTTACAACAACAATAACAACAACACACCTAGATGATTATCACAAAATTTTCAGACCTTTAACATAATAAAAACATCCTCAAATATACTACAACAATCCAAACAGTATGACAATTTATAAGAGTATCAATAACTTAGACTCACGGCTTCCGATCACTGTCCCGTGAGTCCTTTTTCAAAGAAAAATACTAGAATCGCTCATTCAAACTCATAGACGAAGCTAGGATGAAAATCGTACCTCGATAAATGGAGAATCGGATCCTTAGCTTGCTCACACAACAAGAAACTTCACGTCCACATCAAGAAGAGCTCAAGGTGAAATCTTCCAAGCTAAAGATAAATTAAACTGGAAGGGTTTGCTTAATTCTTACCTTAGTTCCTTGAAAAAGGAGAAGAAGATGAGGTAGAGTGAATTCTTCCAAAACTTGTGCAAATAAAAGGTCGCAAAAAAATGATCAAAATCATTTCTTATCTCGGATACCAAGTGAGATAAGTGGGGCGGCTAGCACTTACTCCAAAATGAGTTATTTAACTTTTGGAGAATTGATACTATTGATAAGTATCAATTTGTATGGAAAACATAGCTTGGACCGTGGAGGCAAGCTTTGTCTTTATTTGATAGTAAGTAGTCTACAAGAGTATATATATACATGAACACCTTGAACCTATATCTAATAATTTTTGGATTTATTTAATGTTAACAATATGATTGTGTATAAAATACATCTACCTATATGTCATATAATACATCATAACGAATTCCCATTACTCTCTAAATTACACAACTTCTACTCTTAATTACTATAATAATTAGCCAACTCCTACAATTTACTTTCACTTGGTATATCCTTGTTTATACTAACAAGGGTCCAAATGTTCCGGGTAAATCATACTATAACTTTACGAATGGCCTTAATCCTTCGAGTTCATATGGATCAACTACGACACCTTCTAACATAAAAGATATGGGATGTTACAAAATAATTCTCCGGGCTCGGGTTTACTTACATACGTTGAACAGTTCAAGATATAACCTGAAAGTATGGGGTGTGACATCCTCTCCCTTTTAAGAACATTCGTCCTTAAATGTGGAGGTAGTATGCTAAAGGAGTGTAACTTTAAGGATTCTAGGGAAATTTCAAAAGAGTCTCTGTAAATATGGTTGACTAGAACCTGCTATGCAGCCAGAAAATTCAACACATGTCTCACAAGGCCATACAACATAACATATATGATGACATCAACCTCACACAACCGTCTACTATAAAGGGATAAGTATAATGAGCAATTACTCACCTCAAGTGTTTGGATTTGTAGTGTAAGCTGCATTCATGCTGTGATAGTCACCTAAACAAGGTACATGAGATAAGCTCATCATCAAAGAGTATAGATAAGGCAAACATATTGCACGAGTATCAGTGTAGACCTATCTAGGCTTCATGTCTTCCTTAGCCTCCCATGTTATTTCCTCTATATTATTATTTCTCCATAACACCATAATGGAGGCTATTTCTTTAGTTTGTAACTTTCAGACTTCGCGATCTAGGATAGAAACCGGAATCTCTTCATAAGACAGATCTTCTATAATCTGAACATCCTCTACAAGAGTAATACGAGAAGTGTCTCCTATGCACTTGCGTAACATAAATACATGGAAAACAGGATGGACTAGCTCTAATTAAGGATGTAACTCAAGGTCATATGCTACTTGGCAAATTTTACGAACCATATTATAAGGTCCGGCATACCTGGGGTTGAGCTTGCCTTTCTTGCCAAATCTCACTACGCCCTTCATATGCAAAATTTATAAGAATACCCAATCGTCAATAGAAAATTCTAAATCTCGGCGTTGTATATTTGAATAAGACTTTTGCCGACTCTGGATTGTCAATGAGTCGATCCTTAACCAACTTTACCTTCTCTATCGCTTGTTTTACAATATTAGGCCCTAGTAACTCAGCTTCGCCCATTTCGAACTGGCCAATTGGGGAACTACACATCCTGCCGTATAAGGCTTTATATGGAGCCATCTTGATACTGGAATAATAACTATTTTTGTATGCAAACTAAATAAGCAACAAATGATCATCCCAACTACCCTTGAAATCAAACATACAAGCCCGCAACATGCCCTCAAGCGTCTGAATAGTGCGCTCGGCTTGGATGTCTGTCTGCGGATGAAATGTCGTACTGAGGTTCACTTGAGTACCTAAACTCCTCTGAAAGGATCTCCAAAAATTAGCCATAAATTGGGCACCTCCATCGGATATGATAGAGTCTAGAACTTCATGATGTCGTACTATCTCTTTTATATACAACCTGACATAATCTTCAACCACATAAGTGGTTCTAATCGGTGGAAAATTAGCCGACTTCATAAGTTTATCAACAATAACCCAGATGTAATCAAACTTCCGACAGGAACGTGGCAAACCTGTAATGAAATCCATATTGATCATCCCCCCCCCCTCTCCAATTTTCATGTTGGAATTTCTATCTTCTGAACTAACCCTCCCCGTTGTTGGTGCTCTATCTTAACCTGGTGGTAATTCGAACATTGAGCCATAAACTCTACAATATTTCTTTTCATATCATTCCACCAGTAGACCCTGCTAAGGTCGTGATACATTTTTGTCGATCCAGGGTGAACATAATGTCATGACTGGTGAATTTCTACCATTATTCGCTCTCAGAGTTCCTCTATATCTGGCACGCGCAAATGGCCTCTATATCTAAGAACGCCACCTTCATTTAACTCTAACATTAGCCTTTTCTGTTGTGAGTTTACTTCCCTCATTCGCACTAATTCAGGATCGTCAAACTGTCATGCTTTCACTTTTGCTATCAATGATGACTCTTCAGTATTTTGAGGCACAGCACCTCTGTCATCTGCATCAAGTAATCTTACTCTCAAGCTGGCTAACTGACACAAATCTCTGGTCATATCTAACTTGTGAGCTTCTACATGACTCAAACTATCCATGGAATTACGACTCAAATCTTCGGCTAAAACATTAGCCTTGCCATAATGAATATAAGATGTTGACATCGTAGTTTTGCAACATCTTAAGCCACCTTCTCTGCCTCATTTTCAATTCTTTCAACTTGTATTAAAGACTCTTATGTCGGTAAACAGGTCAACATGAACTCCATATAAGTAATGTCGCCATATCTTCAAAGAAAACACAATGGCTGCTAACTCAAGGTCATGAGTCAGGTAGTTTTGCTCGGGTTTCCTCAATTGTCTCTAAGCATAAGTAATAACCTTCCCATGCTACATTAGAACACAGCCTAGGCAAACCCTCAAAGCATCACAATAAACAACATACCCTTCGGTACCTTCTGGAATTTTCAAGATTGGCGCTGACGTAAGCTTATATTTCAATTCTTGAAAATGTTGCTCACACGTATCTGACCATTGAAACATGTTCATCTTGTGAGCACGCTTAGTCATGTGTGCGGAAATAGAGGAAAATCCTTTTACAAATCTCCGATAATAACCGGCTGAACCTAAGAAACTATGAACCTCTTTAGGAGTCGTGGGTTTAGGACAATTCTTTACCGCTTCTATCTTCTGACTATCCACGTTGGTACCTTCGTCTGAAGCTGTATGACCCAGAAATGAAATTGAGTTAGCCAGAACTCACACTTGGAGAACTTGGCACACAACTCGTCCATGATGGCCAATAACGTCTCGAAGACCAAATTAATCAAGTCCATGATGGCCGATGGTGTATTAGTAAGTCTGAACGACATCAAAAGAAATTCAAAGTGAACATACCTGGTCCTGAAATCTGTCTTCAGAATATCCTTCTCCTTCACCCTCAACTAGTGGTATCAAGATCTCAAATGAATCTTCGAGAAATGCTTAGCACCCTGCAGTTGATCAAATAAATTGTCGGTCCTCGAAAGTGGATACTTATTCTTGATAGTAGCTTTATTCAATTGCCGATATAATGCACATTCTCAAAGACCCATCTTTCTTGCTAACAAACAACACGGGTGCACCCCACGGCGAAGTACTAGGCCTGATGAAGCCTTTCTCCTTTCTCCAATAGATCACTCAGCTATCCTTCAACACCCTCAGCTTGACAGAAGCCATTTTGTAAGGAGGGATATACATTGGCTTAGTGCTTGGAAGCACATCGATAACAAAGTCAATCTCCCTCTGTGGAGGGATACCTAGAAGCTTATTCGGAAATATATCTAGGAACTCATTAAGCATAGGAATAAACTAGAGGGTCAGGGATTCTGTATCCGCATCTCTGAACTGCACCAGATGATTGATAAAGCCTTTAGAAAACATCTTTCTTGCCTTTAGGTAGAAAATAAACCTTCCCTTAGGCGTCGCTGAATTACCCTTCCATTCTAGGGTTAGCTCACCCGGAAAGCAGAAATTAACAACCTTCATTCGACAATCAACATTGGCATAACACGAAACCAACCAATCCATACACATAATAACACCAAAATCAACCATTGGCAACTCAACTAGATAGCCCAGGTACGCCGGTTACTAATTATCACCGTATAATCTTAATAGACCCATCTAGCAGTAATCTATTCGCCAATCGGTGTAGACACTTCATACGGCTTATATAACAACTCTGGCTGTATCCTAAACTTACCGGTTACAAATAGAGTAACAAGGACAAGGTGAAGCTAGGATCTATCAACACATAAAGATTATTAGTTAGAACAAAGAGTATACTTGTAACAACATCTGGTGACGACTCCAAATCCTATCGACCTGCTAGAGCATATGTGCAGTTCTGACCACCACCTTAACTAGATGCTCATTCTCTACCTCTACCTCTACCTCTACCTCCTAAGGTCTGTGTTCCACTACCAGGTGGACGTACACTCGACAAGGAAGTTGTCGTTGTCCTGTTTGGTTGAGCCATACAACCTCTACCTCTGCTCGTACAATATCGCATGAAATGACCAGGGCATCCATACCAATAACATGCATCTAAATCCTAGCGACACGGCCTTAGATATGCTCTACCACACTGGCCACAGGGCAGCAATGGGGGTCTCATCTTACTTGAACCCTCCTATCTCTAGAAACCCGAATCACTCGAACACTGGCCTGGCCCGTACTTTGCATATTTGTCATACCTGGGCTCCTGAATTCGAGGTGGAGCACTACCAGAAAATTAGGGTGGATGTCTAAGAAGTCGTTCTCATGAAACACTATATGCCTCTCCGAAAGTCCCAACGAACGTAGCCCTCTTATTCAATCTCTCTCTAGATCTCTATCAGCCCGAACTTGGCGCTTACAGTCCTCGACGTTCTCAGCATATGCTTGTGTTTTGGAGATATCATTGTTCTCATTCAAAGAGGCTGTGGTACAATCCCAAATTAGATGTGGGTCATGATATACCACAAATCTACGAACTTTAGCCCTCATTGCTCCCATAATAGCTGGAGTATGTCAGACTGAAGACTGTACTCTCCAACCCTCTTACCCCTCTGCTTGAGACCCAAGAACTGATCTACCATAGCCTCTCATACCTCTAATGGAAAGTAGTGATCAAGCAAGGCCTCTGAAAACTCCTTCCACATGGCTGGATGTGCATCTGATCCTCGGACCGCTGTCAAGACTCATACCATAAAATGGCCACATCTCGTGCCTGAAAGAAGCCAACTCCACTGCCTCAATCTCTGAAGCATGCATAACTCGCAATAGCCTTTGGAGCAGGTTAATAATTTCTTGAGGATCCTCGTCAGCATGAGAACCTGTAAATACTAGCGGGATCAAATCGATTAACTCTCGGACTCTAGAACTCCCCGCACTATCAGAAGAGCCAACACTTGTTGATGCCCTAATCTGTCACTGTTGAGTATCTACTATATGTGTCACCAGCTGTATTGCACCTGCAACCCTCTAATCTACAGGCTCAAGTGGAGGAATTGAAGGGACTGCGTCCTGAGGAGCTGGAGGTATTGTATCCCCTCTAATCTCCACGAGTGGTGGCGGAGTGGGAGATATATGAGAAGGTAACTCTCTCTGCCCCTCAAATATATATACACATGGCTAGGTGGGGCATTACTAGTACCTTTGCCTGCATCCGTAGTGGTTCGATGACTAGCGGTATTTTTGCTAGTAACTGGCATCGTGAAATGTATAAAGCATGAGTTAGACTCGAATTCCTTAGAACTAAGCTCTATTGCACGATCTATGAGATGAAAGAATAGTAACCATCCATAAATGCCCCACAGCCTCTTGTTTATAAGTGTGGTGCACAACACACCCATAAGCAAGACTCTACTACACACAGTTTGTAGACTCCCTAGGACAGTCTTGCGTTGATACCAAGTTTGTCACTTTCCAGCATGGGGAGGTGTGGCCAGCACTCGGTGCCTTAGTTTCCCAGGCGTACTACTCTAAAACAAGTCGCCTGAGCGTATAGAAACTTCGGCCAACAAGGCCTTAACAAACCATAACTGTATGGAGATACAATTAACATACATATAGGGGCAACAAGGCCACAATCTACAAACATGGTATGTCATCCGGACATCTCAATCTAAAGGGAGTAGACAACCCAAAACATATATACATATATACAAAGCCGACAAGGCCACAACACAGGTCAACAGACCAACAACAAGGCCGACAAGGTCATACACTACGTATAGACAATCCAACTAAATCTACAAGCCTCTAAGATCAACACATCTATCATATGGTCGAGACAGGGCCCGCCCTACCCTTCATCTGTATATACCTAAGACACAGCTCGAAATATCCAACTCGGTAGCTCCAGAAGAAGTGAAGCTTACCATCCAGTAGCTGAATTCAACAAGATCCTATTGGAGAGGTCTATTTGGGCCTATACTTGAACCTTCAGCATGAAATGCAACACCCCCGGCAAAAGGGAAGTCAGTACGAATGAAATTACTGATATGTAAGGCATGAAAAGTAATATGAAAGCATAAGTTGTAAACAGGGCATAAGAAGCAACCTGATAACCTGAATGCCACATATGGAATACAACGTAACTCGAAAACTTCACTAAAACATCTATATATATACATATACCTATCCATCACCTACCGGTTATATCTCAGTAGTGTTTATATATATCCATCACCCAATCGATAATCGTTTGGTGGTATTTTATATATCTATATCCATCGCCCAACTGATATTTGTTAGGTGGTGTTTATAACTTATATAATTTAATATTAATAGCACTTTTAACTTCTAAGGCTCTTCCTTTTATTCTTAATACGACATTGGTCGACTCGTTGAATAACATTTTGGATACTCTCTGTTTGGAGGGAAAAGATGTACAATAAACTCAGAATAGCAGCTGACATATCAATTTGTGATGTGAGATAACTATGACATGAAAATATTCCCAACAAGGGACAAACAAGTACAAGAAAAGAATACTCATTTAGATACATCTTTTGAGAAGCTGATATTCGTTTGGAATCATGTTATAAAAGAAGGGATTGCCATTACAAATCTTTGTCGATTCACTCAATGACAATGACAAACTCAGTCCACTCAACACCTTAATCTACAATAATAACAATAACGCTAAGGTCAAACTAAGGAAGCTAGTATAACAATACATTGAGCAGCAAGCCTGTTTTACAACTAACTAAATGGAACCCCATCCCCCCTGCCCTTTCTTTTTCTAAAGCTTACAACAACAATAACAACAATAATAACAAACCACCTACATGCTTATCACAATATTTCCAACCCTTCAACACAATAACAACATCCTCAAATACACTACAACAACCCAAAAATTCCGACAATTTATAAAAACAATAACTTAGACTCACAACTTTTGATCATCGTCCCGTGAGTCCCGATATAAATTAAATACTAGAATCGCTCGTCCGAACTCGTAAACGAAGCTAGGACAAAAATCCTACCTCAATAATTGGAGAATCGGATCATTAGCTTGCTCACACCACAAGAAACTTCATTTCTACATCAAGAAGAGCTCAAGGTCAAATCTTCCAAGTTGAAGATGAACAAAACTAGAAGGGTTTTGTTTTAATTCTTACCTTAGTTCTTTGGAGAAGGAGAAGAAGATGATATAGAGTGAATTTTTCCTAAGCTTGTGCAAATAAAACATTGCAAAAAAATGAAGATTTGCAAGATAATTAGCTTGCATAAAGGGCTGTCCATAAGTTTTACCCTAGAGATAGCTCTTAAATGATCAAAATCATTTCTTATCTTGGATACCAAGTGAGATAAGTTGGGCAACCAGCACTTACTCCAAAATTAGTTATTTAACTTTTGGAGAATTGATGCTATTGATAAGTATCAATTTGTATGAAAAAAGTAGCTTGGACGGTAGAGGAGGCATACTTTGTCTTCATTTGATAGTAGATAGTTTACAAGACTATATATATACACATGAACACCTTGAAACTATATCTAATAATTATTAGATTTATTTAATGTTAACAATACGAATTTTTTTTAGAAATACATGTAACTATATGTCATACAATACATCACAAATTCTCGTTAACTCTTTAAATTACACAAGTTTTATTCTTCATTACTATAATAATTAGCCAACTCCTACAATTTACTTTAACTTGTTATATCCTTGTTTATACTAACAAGGGTCCAAACTCACCAGGTAAATCATACTATAAATTACGAATGACCTTAATCCTCCGAGTTCATATGGGTTAACTACGACACCTTCTAACATAAAAGATATAGGATGTTACAGAATAATTTTCCGGGCTCGAGTTTACTTACGTACGTTGAGCACTTCAATACATAACCGAGAAGTATGGAGTCTAACATCCGAAGATGCACCTAAGTTTAAAATCACCATATGAACATATTAGAATCATCAAAATACAAATTCGAGGTAGTTCATATAAAAATCAAACCTTGGTTAAATCTTCCAACTTAATGCTTCCAAAATGAGACTAAGTGTTCCTATTCCCTTTCAAATCCCATAAACATAAAACAACCCATCCCCACAAGTCACGAAAAATCAAATACAAATATGGAAAGCATCAAATAGGGAAAAAATGGATCAAATACTCAAAACGACTGATCAGGTCTTTACGCATTAGTGGGCTTGTTGTTGCTTGAGTAGAGTGGCATCGAGATTGACTCGGATAGGGATTTACCGATATGTGATGTGTTACACCTGAATGATGGATACGGTTGAATAACTCATGTTAAACATTCATTATTTTTATGGTGTGGAAAAGGAAGATATTTACTCGATTGTGAGAAAGGTTATTTCTTTTTAATGGGATGATGTGCAATAGGGCACAAGTTGTTCATTATGCTCGGTTATGTGTTGGAGTAATAGTTGAGTGGCTGAATTTTGTAATATGGTTCCAGTGGATTTGAGCTTCAACACATGATATGTGAGGATTAATTGGATGTTTTCTTTCTTGGGAATTGTTATAGGCATGGAGTTATGAAGAGCACTTGGGCCACATTGAAATGGAAGATGATGGGTCGGACGACGGTAGCTTAGGCCAATAGAGTAATAGCATTGGCCAATTTCTTCGATATGATCACGTAATTTAGTCACTCTTTCGGTTGGACTTTTGTTTTTGGTGGTTTGTGCTGTCACGACCAAAATCGAAGGGCCGCAACGGGCACCGGGTGCCTTATCCAATCGAGTACCAACATTACATATCTTTATTATAACAATATCATGGGTAAATGGGCCAGAAGGGTCGTCATGATAACTAGAATATAACATGAGGGAATACTCGATATAGGATGACCCAATATGATATACAAACTTATACATGTGACATACAGACTTATACGGCCGACATGATCATTTGTACACTCAAAACATAAGCCGACAAGGCCAAGTATCCATATATATGACATCTGTCTACAAGTCTCTAAGATTACAAAACATCATCAAGGTCGGGACAGGACCCCGGCATACCAATTAATACATGTCCAAAGCATACTTACCAAATAGGCAACTCCGGAGCAAGTGGAGTGCACCAACACCTTTTATTGAGCTGATAGCCTTCTAGGAGGAATGTCAACCTTTCTATCGGGACTTGCGGGCATGAAATGCAGTGTCCCAAGGAAAAAAGGACGTCAGTACGAATAAAGTACCGAGTATTTAAGGCAGGAGAATATAAATAAGAACAGTAATGTAAAGAGAAATGGAGAAGATACAACCTATAACATCTGAGTGCCACTAAGGGCGACTGACATGAAATGCATGATACATATATATATAGATACTCTTTTAAAAACATACGCCTCTGCGGGCATAAAAAGCATCTTCATATTGCACTCCGGCTCGAAACCGTATCCTACCATCATAAGGATCGGTAGAATCATACCCAGCTACGTGGATCTCGGTAAAATCAATTAATCAGTGGTTGCACTATAGGTGCCGTACCTGGCCAACTATAGCGCGACTCGGTAAACTAAAGTAGATACATATGCATAATTCATTCTGGACTCATGGAATCACGTTCTAAACCTTTCAGAGTCATGTAAAGTCGTCGGACCTTAGATTCACATTATGGACATCTATACCATCAATATGAACCTTAAGAAGATTCAAGGATCATACATACTTGCTTAGATTAACTTGATAAGGAAAGAACAACATGGACAACCTTAGTTGCTAGGAGTAGATCAGTTATGAAATAGCGTATCGTTTATGTTCATTTCACTTTAGATCATACCAAAAGAAAGAAGAAGTGCCTTAACATACCTTTTCAATCTTCTCTCCAATCGTCAACTAAGCTCAATATGATCTTCTTACGTCTACAGTGAGTAAACCAATTTTGTCGTCACCACATAAGCATTGTAACTCGCATATTTCGAAACCAATATTCTACAAGAAAACGGACAACACTTCCCTTGTTTTTACTACATCCTATAAGTTACTAAAAGTCACCAAACACCCCAAACAACAATCAATAGCTTTATGGAACACAACCGGCACAGTAACACGTCGAGCAGCGAGCTCATTTCCTGTCTAATAAAACTATATTTTGAATCATTTCTCCCTTTTTTATATCCAGGAATATGTTGATAATAATAACACAATATACTCAGGTTATTCCATAAATTGTCCAGCCCATAAAATGCCGCAAGAACACCTCACAAATAGTCCAACAATCAACCAACATTACTAACAAATATTTCGATCGATATCTCACAAGTTCTAGCTTCAATGACGTAGCCGTAACTTGGATAAGCATAAATTCATGTAACCTTTAAACAGATATAACAACTCCAATTTGAGATCACTTCACCATGAAATATCCTTCCAACGCAGCCACAAGAACAAGGAAGCGAAACTAGCAATCAATTCGGGTTTCTCGGCACTAGCATCACTTTGGAAATCACCTAGGGTTGACATGAAAACCTTGGGAGAGAATTGTACAGAACTTAAACCACTTTAAAAAACTCACCACACGAGCTGGAAACCACACAAAAATGAGCAACCACAAGAAGAATAAGAAAATAACTAGCGCCATGGGATTCCTAACACTTGATTTGTGTTGTTTTCCCTTGGTTTGGATCTTGGATCACAAGAGAACTTCGACAAAAAGTTTTAGGTGTCTAGGATCTGAAGAGAGTGAAAAGAATGAGTTAAAATGGGCTTTAGGCGTCACACACACACACACACATATATATATATATATAACAAGATATCCCAACCGCCTAAGCAGGTCCCATAGGGTGATGCTTGCGCAGTCTTGCAAAAGCGTGAATATTTCTCTATTCCAATGTTGTAATGACAAACAGTTTAATGTGTTGGAAAGTAGACTCATAGAACTTCAATTTTATATATAGAGCACCCTTGAATTTTTATTATATTGAGAGAAAATCCCTACTACATTTGACCTAATTTTCATCTGATTTATGAATGTAACTTGTGATGACCTTGGCCAACTCTTGTTCCACAACTCGCTTGACTTCAAAACTCAACATATGACAATCATAAAACTATAATAAATCATAATATAACCTCCTTGTCATGTTAAGAACCCTATTCTCACCCCAAAAGTACATGTTATAACATTCCCAACTTGTCGACTTCCGACGAAACTTATTTTCTTCAATTTGTTTGGCGTCTATGTCTTCCAACCCTCTTGGTACTTGTTATTCATGATCTTAAATATTTGTAACCTCCAAGGTAATACGCTTAAATTACTTTATATTCTTACAAATATAATCTCATTTTTGAGCTTACATCAATTGACTTACGACGTACTCTCACATACAAAAACATGGGGTGTAACGTCATTCCCCCCTTTGGAACATTCATCGTCGAATGTTGACTGATGCGCTTATCAATGTCATAACCTATAGCTCTTACGAATACTCTAATATTATACTTGTCATCTAGGCAAGTGTTATGTGAATAAATCCAAATGCCAGGGCATTCCCCCCTTTATGCCTCTTTCTCACACCACGACTTGTGGTCGGAATTCTTCCAATATCGTAATGGTTGCTACCTTCTGTCATGCAGCCTGTATGACTCTTTCCTTGTATGCACGCCTATGTTACTCTCTCTCCCTTTTCCTCCGGCTTTTAGCCAATCTCCAGGCCTTACTTTGTGAACAGATACAGAACTATGACAAGCTGTCCCCCTATACATCTATAGGTGTATTGAAGTTCTTCGCTTGGTACTTTCTCAAGCTTATGACTATTGATATATTTTGTTTAATAGCATTAGTTATCTATCCTCATGGTTTTACTGTATTCAGGTAGGTCATACTATACCATAACACTTACTTTGATTTATTATTACCAAGGTTTGCTACCTAACTCTAGGTTACACTCTCGCTGCTTGTCCTATATGTGTAAATCTAAGTCCTTTAATGCTTCCTTATTATTTTTCATATAAAGAATGGATCATAATCTCCTCCCATAGTTTGGAAGTTTTATCCATCTATTGTTGATTCACTTTAATGTTCACCAAACTTGAAACCTCTTACGTAATATATTGTCACTAGAGCTCACGTCTCATCAGGGAACATCTGAAGTGATTTTCCAGATCCACCTAGGGATGATACTATACTTCAATAACCGTATTTCATAGCATCCCAACGTGATTCATCTTATGGGGGGGGGGGGTACTTTAATCCCGTGTAATTGATGGAATACCTTTTCTTTCAATCATTACTCAATCAAAGGCCTAAACATCATCCTCTTATCATTTATCACAATTACACCCTTACTTTCCTACCAGGGCAGCATTCCATCTCTTCTAAATGTTCCTAGTTTTAAACTCTTTTGAGTTCATTCAGGCTACAGTGAGCTTTCTATAACTTTCGGAAACCATCAGCTTTCTTGTTTTGACAGTCTTAATTCCAAGGCCTTACCTATTCTTGTCACCTTCTCGCTCACCTTCTTTTATTCTTACTCACATCTATCTAAAATCTTGTCTCTCTACCATACTTTAGCTTGAGACCTACACATATCTATTTATACTACTCGCACCTTTCTTTAACCTGCTAGCACTAAGATTTCCTTTCGTGCCTTCTTAGTTGTCTTGAAATGTAAGCAATTAGTCTTCCTGGACATTCTGCAACTTGTTGCATGAATACTTGGCTTATCTTAGTGCCAACACATATGGAATTCCATGCAACCATATGATCTCGAATATTACTTTTGATTTTTACTTCCTGTTCATTAGTTAGGATAGGTGCAACTTTCTCATGGAGTGCATACAATGTTGTAGTGAGACCGTTGTTATGAGATCATTTCTTCTTTAGGTCTCTATGCTTAGGTCGAATCCTTATTCCTTGTTTCCTCAGCTAGTCTTTCATTGTAGTACTTAGGGGAGATCCTCTGAATCCAGTAAAGCTACCAGCTTACAACACCGTACTCCCAATGGAATTTTTGATGTTCTTACTTGCCTATAATTATCCTTAGTGAGTTACATCCGCGCCCTTGTACTCGTAGGGTTGCTTCTGAACTGAAATTTTAACTATCTCCTTAGTGGCACTTTCTATTATTTTCGTAACACTTATATAGTACCTTGAATTAACACCTATCTGAATATATCTCAAGGATCACGATGTCATCATATCTGCGAGACTAAATTCCCTATGTTGGGTTTCACTACGTTTATCTTGCACGATCTGTTGATTTACCTATGACCTCTTGTCTAGCCATAACTTGGCTCTTCCTAAATCAACTACAAACTACTCGTTGGTCCATTCTCATATTTATGTTCTGCTTAACCCCTCTTTGGTTATGTTTTTTTCAACTTATCCCTCACACTGGATCCTTATGTATAAAGTGTCCATTCGCACTTATTTACCAATTAACATCCTTGCCGGGAACCCTTACTGCCTCTTGCCAGCATCGTGCTTGCATAATGTTCTGGAGTCGTAACATATCTGTATGATCTGAATAAATGCAATCTCATCCCTTTCACATTTTTACCGCATTCTTCCTTTTCTATTCCATACTTACTCATCATCTTTGTTTCACGCCCCGACCTCAGGGAGGGCGACCAGCGCTCAATAGAGATACCCCAGTCAAGCAAGCCTACTAGATGCTATCTACCCGACATTACCCACGAATAAAGTGAAGATGTATTCCCTTAATTAGACAGTGAGAAGACCACATGACCAACATCAATTTCATTGCCATTAGAGCTTCACTCAAGAGTTCCAAAAATATCACATTAAACATTCATAGTCTGATGTGAAACATGTGATACAAATAAAAAATTTCTGGTTTGACTTTCCCAACAAAAATATAAAGCCCACACTATGTCTACAGAGCCTCTAACGGATACAAAAGAGTACTATGTTAGTGCCGGCAACAAGGCCCCGGCTATACCTCAAAACCTTATAGATAAGGAACAAAGCATACAAAACCCCGAAATAAAGTGGGGCTCAGCAAGTCAGCTGGGAAGAGGGTGTATTGCTATCATTAATCGATGCCGCCTGTTGTGGAACCACCTGCATCCATTAAATATGCAGCACCCCCGGCAAAAGGGACGTTAGTACATATGGAATAGTAATAGTATGTAATACTAAACACCTTCTCGAGGAATCGAGTAGCAGTATAAGGAGAAACAACATAGGATCAACGAAATCCTCAAACAAAAAGCATCAATTTAGAAGCAATATAACTTTTCAAGTAAATTTCCATATCTTAGGTTGCGAGATCTTTAGTTACGATATACCACCGTGATTTGAGCATGGAGTCCTATCACGGCTCAATCGACTAAGCCGTCTCACCAACAGACATCCAATTACAACACAACCATGTGCACGACATTGGCGTCCGATCTTAGCCGGATCGGCTAAGCCGTCTCCCCACAATGCTGTATAGGTCGGCATCACTATTCACTAGCAATTATCTCATTCCAATTAAGGGGAATAATCTCAAAACATCAATCTCATCCCACTTAAGGGTAATAATCTCATCAAATCAATATGGGGATTTTACCCCTCAATCACTCCTATACTAGCACGTGTAGTTTTAGGGTTAGGTTAATTCAACCTACCCCCTACCCTTCCTCGCTGACTAGTCGATACACCCTAAACCATTTATTACATAAAGAATTTACATTTCATTTCATAGTATTCCACACATCCTCTTCATTCTATTGGCTCTAAAGGCCACAAGTGTAATTCTCATTCTTGGCACATTGGCCACATGAGGAAATGATCTGTGGCCTAAAAGAACACAATAAAAAGAAACCAGATGACAAAACCGGCACTTTAAACATGAGGAAATGATCTGTGGCCTATCTGAAACACACCCAGGGCCCCTAGGACCCCGTCCGAACATACCGACTAGTTCCATAACATTATGCAGACCTACTCGAGGCCTCAAATCACATCAAACAACGTCAAAACTATAGATCGCACCTCAAATCGAACTTAATGAACTTATGAACTTTCAACTTCTACAACTCGTGCTGAAATATATCAAAACAACGCGGAATGAAGTCAAATTTTGCATGCAAGTTCCAAATAACATAAAGGAGCTATTCCAAATCTCGAAATCGCAATCTGTGCCCGATATCGACAAAGTCAGCTCCCGATCAGACCTCTCAACTTCCAAAATTTTAATTTTTCCAATTTCTGCCAAATTGCATCTACTTAACCTACGGACCTCCAAATACAAATCAAGACATATGCCTAAGTCCAAAATCACCATACGAAGCTATTGGAATAATCAAACACCATTCCGAAGTTGTCTACAGAAAATTCAAACTCCGGTCAACTCTTATCACTTAAGCTTCTAGAACAAGAATCTTTCATCATAATTGATCCCGAATCATAAGAAAACCGAACTCGACCACACACGCAAGTCAGTACAAATAATATGAAGCTTCTTAAGACCTTAAGCTGCCGAAGGGGAAGCTAATTCTCAAAACAACCGTTTGGGCCGTTACAACATCCTCCCTCGCTTAGGATCATTCGTGCTCGAATGAGGGTCAAAATCTGTCATCAACATCCAATGTGACTCAAATTTTACTCCACACACTAGCAGTCCCAAATTTTGACTAACTCCCTAAATTTTCAAAAATTTCGCCAGAGTCTGCCCTGTAATTGGGCCTATCTACCATTCAAAGAATCCCAAAAACCAATCCTAACAACATGTATATAATCCGACGTTGCAATATAGCGTGAAAATGACACCAACCGTGACTTCATATGCATTATATTATATACATAACTCAATGCAGCAGCAGCTTCAAGTTACAGAAACACAGACTTCAGCCCTCATAATTCACACAACTCCAATTAACTCAAAGCAGCACAGAAACAAGGATTCACACAGACATAAAGCAAAACAGCAGCAACTTCAAGACATATTAGTAGAGTTAATAGAATACCAACAGAAGAAACACTAAACCAGGAACAACAACAATCAGAGCAGATCACTTCAAAGCTCACTGACATTATACCTGAGTGTCCAGCCATAAGAACAAGCAGTACTCCCATTCAGATGCAGAGAATCAAACAATCATCGACAGCAGCCTCATCCTATAGCACCCAACATATCCAGCTTCAACAACAGCAACTGGAAAACTGCCCAGCAAACAACACAAGCAACACTGATGTTCAGAAACCAGATACTTTTTGACAGCTATCTTCAACTTGACTTTTGTCAAAGCAAAGTTGAAGATAGCTCATGCCTTTTTGTCACTCTTTTGGAACATCTTATAGATAGATATCAGAAGCACATAGTAGGGAGCAAATTCCCCTTTAACTTAGTAGAAAAAGGAATACATGTACTTTATTGTATAGCTGACCTAGAAGAAACTCACATTGTTTTTGTACAGACGACTGTCTATTATCAAATAGACAACTGTTACATCATCTTAGGTCTAACCCCCTACTACTTTCTAGGTACAATTAGTCTTCACTTTAGAATGACTAATAGTACAGGCATTCTCTTTTGGAAGGTAAGGTTTAGTCCCCCTCCATTATTGTACTTTAATTTAAATAATAAAAATATAAATTCAGCTAAAAAAATAAGCATTATATTACCAGAAAGGAGCATCCTTAACATAAATTGTACAAGTGTAACATAATACATAAAAAGTAAGCTCTTAATATTTTCCTAGAACACAACTACATGGCTATTCAAACAAATGAGGGTACTTCTTCTTCATCTCTTCCTCGGTCTCCCAGGTGGCCCCTTCAAATTGTTGGTTTCACCATAACACTATCACGGAGGCAATCTTTTTATTTCTCCCCTTTCACACTTGCCTATCAAGAAGGGCGACTAGAATCTCTTCATAAGTGAATTCTTCATTAACCTCAATAGCCTCAACCGGAACAATGAGTGTCAGGTGTCCAACAACCTTCTTGAACATAGATGCATGAAACATCAGGTACACCAACGACATCTCTTGTGGTAGCTCAAGCGTCTAAGCCACCTGACCAATCCGCTGAATGATCCTGTACGGCCCGATATACCTAGGGCTCATTTCCCTTTCTTCCCAAACCGCATTATACCCTTCATTATGGGGAAAGCTTCAAGAATACCCCAATTATCCTTTTTGAACTACAAATCCCTGCAACGCATATCTGAATAGGACTTCTGACGACTCTGAGCAATTTTCAGCCGTTCTTTAATGATGTTAACCTTCTTCATAGCCTGATGCACGAGGTCTAGCCCTATCAACTCTACTTTCCCAATCATGAACCACCCAATAGGAGATCTACATCTCCTACCATATAGAGCCTCGAACGGTGCCATCTGAATACTAGCATGGTAACTATTCTTGTAGGAAAATTCTATGAGTAGCAAATGATCATCCCAGCTACCCTTGAAGTCAAGAGCACAAGCGCGCAACATATCCTCAAGTGTCTGAATAGTGCGCTCTGCCTGCTTGTCGATATGTTGATGGAAGGTTGTACTAAGATTCACCTGAGTACCCAAACATTGCTGAAATTTCTTCCAAAAATTTATCGTGATTTGTGCCCTTCGACCTGAGATAATAGAAACCGGAGTGCCAGGCAACCTGATTATTTCCTTTATATGCAGCTAAGCATACTGTTGTGTTGTGTTGGTAACCTTAATAGGTAAGAAGTGTGTTGATTTTGTGAGCCAATCCATAATCACCCAAATCGAGTCGAGCTTGCGAGGAGTGAGAGGTAGTCCAACCACAAAGTCCATATTGATCATCTCCCACTTCCACTTTGGGATTTCTATGTTTTGTGCCAACCCACCGGGCCTTTGGTGTTCGGCCTTCACTTGCTGTCAGTTTAGAAATCTTACCACAAAGTCCACTACATTCCTCTTCATGTCATTCCACTAGTAGACCTTCTTAAGATCATGGTACATTTTGTAGAGCCTGGGTGCACGGAATACCTGGAAGTGTGAGCCTTGATCATGTTTCTTTCTCGGATACCATCTACATTAGGAACACATAATCGCCCTTGGTACTTTAGCATACTATCATCCATGCTAAGAGAAAAAGCCATGGTCTCATGTTTATGAATTCCCTCCTTCCTAACAACAGATCTTCGTATTGCTTCTCCTTGACTTCCACAACAAGCGATGATTCAGCCTTATTTTTCACAATTAACCCTCCTTAACTAGAGTACGCAAGATGAACTCCCAAACTAGCCAACCGATGAACTTCCTTGGCTAGCGGCCTTTGATATGCCTCCAAGTGAGCCAAACAACCCATAGATTTCTAGCTAAGAGCATCCGCCATAACATTAGCCTTCCTCTGATGATATAGAATATGGATGTCGTATTGTTTGAGTAACTCAAGCCATCTTCTCTACCTCAGATTCAATTCCTTCTGCTTGAATATATATTGAATGCTCATATGGTCCGTGAATATATCCACATGGACCCCATACAAATGATGACGGCCAAATCTACAATGCAAAGACCACCGACGCAAGCTCTAAGTCATGTGTTGGATAGTTCTTCTCATGATCCTTGAGTTGCCTAGAAGCATAAGTGATCACCTTTCCATGTTGCATCAATACACACCCAAAGTCCGATTCTCGAAGCATCACAATACACCACCTACCCATCTGTACCCTCTGGAAAGGTCAACATGGGCACCGTAGTCAATCTTGATTTCAACTCTTGGCTCCTTTCACAAGCATCTGACCATTTAAATTTTTCTGCCTTCTACGTCAATTTAGTGAATGGAGAGGCAAGAGTAGGGGTTTTTTAGTGAATGGAGAGGCAAGAGTAGAGAACCACTAGAAAAATTTCATGTATACCCAGCCAAGCCAAAGAAACAATGAATCTCTGTTGGAGTTGTAGGACTAGGCCAATCCTTCACAGTTGCGATCTTCTGAAGATCAACCTTGGTTCCTTCACTGGAGACAACATGACCAAAGAATGTGACGTATTCAAGCCAAAATTCACACTTTGAATTTTGGTAAATACACCGAACCAACTGGTAAATACATCGGACCTAGTGTAGGTGCCTCATCATCGATGTCCGTAACCCGGACCAATTGGTAAATACACCTTTTTTTTATCAACTTAGTGGACTTAAGGCAAGAATAAACCTACCCTTCGGCGCTACATCATCCCCCTTCAAATCAATAAGTGGCTCATTTGGAAATTCAAACCTAACGGTCCTGGTTCGGCAATCAAGCTTGGAAAAACACGAATAAAGCTAGTACATCCCCATTATTACATCAAAATCAACCATCCCCAATTAATTGAGATCGGCCATGGTGTCCCGAACATGCACCATGACAACACAATCCCTATAAACCCACGCGGCCGTAATAGACTCACCAATCGGAGTAGATACAAAGAACGACTCATGAAGCCGTTCTGGTTTTATCCCAAATTCCATAGCAACATAGGGAGTGACATATGACAAAGTGGAACCAGGATCAATAAGAGCATATACATCATGAGATTGGATAGTAAATATATTTGTGACAGCATCTGAAGAAGCCTCTGAACTCTAACGACCCCTAAAAGCATAGAAACAGCTGGGTCCTCCTGAACTCCGTGCACCACCCCTAGCTGCACCACGCCCTGCAAGTGCTGGAGTGCCTCGAGCTAGAGGATGTGCTGCTGATGAAGTAGCTACAGAACTAGCTGGCCGTGTCGTACCCCTGCCCACACTCTAGCAGGATGAACGACAATCCCTCTGAATATGGCCCCTTATACCACACCTGTAGCATATGGGTAGGTCCATGTAGCAAGCCCACAAGTGCATCTTTCCACACCTAGGGCATGGGGCCCTCCGCTACTGCTAGAATCTCCCACTCGGTCGACCCTGCTGGTAAGATCCCCTATTGCCCTCTCTGGGTCTAAAACGCTCCACTACTGCTAACTGGGCCTTGATGGTTATGCAATAACTGAAGACTGAGCAAAGGACTAGGATGGCACTGATGACCCTCCCCTGAATGCTAACCTACCACCACCACCGGAAGAACCAACAAAGTTGCCGGCCGACCGGGCCTTATTGCTACCCTCTCGCTCCACTCTATTCTTCAATTTGCGAGTCTCCCTGGCTTGTGCAAATGCCACCATCTTCCAATAGTTCATATCAGAATTCAAGATATCAGAATTCAACTGTAGCAGTGTCATTAATAACCAAGAGGCTTAGGCCCTGCACAAACCGGCGCACTCTAGCCTCCATAGTGGGCAACATATAAATGTCATACTTGGACAGGCGCACAAATCTCATATTGTACTCCTATACGCTCATGCTACCTTGTTTTAGGCTCTCAAACTCAGCAGCAGGGGCTGCCTTAGTTTCGACATGCAAGAAACTCGCTGGAGGGCTCCCGTCATCACGGGACTCCTCCCACATTTCAAACCAAGAATATGCCACCTCTTTCAGGCAGTAGGAAGCCAATTCCACTGCCTCCGTCTCAGTAGCACGCATAACTTATAGAGTCTTGTGCATCTAGTCTATAAAGTCCAGGGGATCCTCCTCAGGATTAGTAGAACGCTGATGGATCTAACAGAACAAACTTGTTCACGCTTGAAGTAGCATAATCCCCTTGCTGGTGGGAAGACGTAGGTGCAACATTCGATCTCTGGGCCTCGGAAACCACTATTTGAGCCAACGTCTGTATGGCTCCCCTAGGTCCCCATCATAAACACTGGGACCGAAAACTGCAGTTGGAGGTGGGATCGGAATGTTAGTTGGAGGAGGAATCGTTGCTCCCTCTGTATGTGTAGGACTTGGTGCAGTCTAAGCATGAGCAGTAGAATCAGGCGGTGTTGTAGTTGGGGGAATAGTCTCACCACTCGGGTTCTCATCTGCATCACCAGGTACTGGATCAATTTCCACTCCTAGGATGGCATTGGCTCATCGGCCAGTTCCTGCTTTCTTCCTAGGTGCCATGTACTGAAAATTAGAACAATGCACGAGTTGAAGGGGGAACAATCATACAATTAGCTCTATCGCATGATTTAGATCATCAAAGAAGGGTGACATTCCTGAATGCCCAAGTAGCCTCTTAATTATAGACGTGGTCGAAAACACACCGATAAGAAGGACTCTACTAGACACGGCTCCGAGACATCCTAGGACACTTTAAAACCTTAGGCTCTGATACCAAGCTTGTCACGCCACGACCTCGAGGAGCTTGACCGGCGCTTAACCGATATATTCCCGGTCAAGCAAGCCTACTAGGTGTTATCTAATCGACATTACTTACGAATAAAGTGAATATGTATGCCCTTAATTGGACAGTGAGAAGACTACATGGCCAACACCAATTTCATTTCCATTAGAGCTTCATTCAAGAGTTCCCAAAATATTGAATTACACATTCATAGTTTGAGGTGGAACATGTGATACAAATACATTTCTAATTTGACTTTCCCAACACCAATGTACATCATACAATATGTCTACGGATCCTCTAACGGATACAAAAAGGTACTATGTTAGTGCCAGGAACAAGGCCCCATCTATCTCTCGAAACATTATACATTAGGAACAAAAGATACTAGACCCCGATGAAGTGGGGCTCACTTAGTCAGCTAGGAAGAGGGTGTACCACTATCACTGATCGATGCCGCATGTTGTGGAACCACCTACATCTATTAAAGATGCAGCGCCCCTGACAAAAGGGACGTTAGAACATATGGAATAATACTGGTAAGTAAGACTAAACACCCTCTCGAAGAATCGAGTAACAGTTAAGGAGAAACTACAAAGGATCAATGAAAGCCTCAAACAAAATGAATCATTTTAGGAGCAAGAAAAGTTTTCAAGTAAATTTTAATATTTTAGGTTGGGAGATCTTTAGTATCGATATACCACCGTGATATTAGCACGGAGTCCGATCATGACTCGATCAGCTAAGCTATCTCACCCAAAGACATCTAATCACACACCACCATATGCGCGGCTTGACGTCCGATCTCAGCCGAATCGGCTAAGCTGTCTCCCCACAATGTCGTGTGAGTCGACATCACTTTTTGCTACCAATCATCTCATCCCAATTAAGAGGAATAATTCTCAACATATCAATCTCATCTCTTTTAAGGGGAATAATCCCATCACATCTATATGGGGATTTTACCCCTCAATCACTCCTATACCGGCACGTGTAGTTTCGGCATTAGGTTAATTCAACCTACCCTTCCTCGGTGACTAATCGATACTCCCCAAACCATTTATTACATAGAGAAGTAATAGCTCATTTCATAGTCTTTCACACACCCTCTTCATTCTATTGGAACTAATGGCCATAAGTGTAATTCTCATTCTTGGCCCATTGGCCACATTTTTATATCTCATATTTGCATCTTTCACTTTCAAGCATCATCATAGATTATCGACAACAAGAGCATTTGGAACCAAGACTTTAAATATTTATATGAGCAACATGAGTTTTAAGTTCATTGACTTTCCTTTCACAATTTTGCATAATAATATTTACTTGAAACATGAATTGGATTTATAACATTTTAACACACAAACCATACTTGAATAAATTCCCAAGCAAGAGCATAATCTGATAGGAGCAATTGAAACACATTTTGAGCATACAGTTTCCAACACAACGTTTATTTGGAATAATCGGATTTATTAGGACTAACTTCGAACGTGAGGAATAACTACATGGGCCAATAACACTTGAGACTTACAAGAACATCATGGAATTTGATTCTACAAGAGAAGATTAGCCAACATACGTCGCTTTGAGCTTTCCTTAAATTACTACAATGTTCCAAAAATCCTAGCAACTTCAATCTATTACAGAGACGACAAAATCGAACCATAATTAGGAAGAAGTTCATGGTTTCAGCTCATTTAAGCATTTCACCAAACATTATATGTGCAAATTAAACTACTACGTTCTTCTTCAACAGGGTCTCCATTACCCCACAACAAGTCCCATTACCAAGAACTTACGCATATTAGTTAGATGACCTCCCCACCATCCTTATTGGTACATGCATGCACAAGAACAACTCCCATTTCCAAGAATCACACTCCCCATTACCTCTCCTCTGCCCCAATTCGAAATAGAAAGCTAGGGCTAGAATCCTACCTCATAGTAGACAATTTTGCAAGTTCTCTTTGTGAATTCTCCAAGTCTTGAGTAAGGATTTATGAACAAAGTGCTTGGGGATTCCTCCTCTCTCTCTCTAGTGAACTCCCCTCTCTCTAAAACATCAACTGGAACCTTCTAAAATAACCCCCAAGGTCGTTTTATAAAAAAGGGGTCGGGTAAGATTTCCCAAACTTCAGCCTATGAAACCGGGTTTGTGATCGAAGACCGGACTACAAAACGACTATGCGGTTTGCAAAGGGGACCGCAAAAAAGCTCCCAAAACTTGGCAGGCCTGGTCAGGTCTACGGCCCGCATAAAGGTTATGGGGTCGCATAACGCACCGCGAAATCTCCCTCCGAAAATCTTCATGCTGGCTCTGCGACGGATATGCAGCCTGTGAAATGATTATGCTGCCGCATAATTGACCGCAGAATGTCCTTTAAAATTTGGCTTAGGTTCTTTTGCATTATGTGGCCGATCTGCAGTACGCGAAGAGGTTTTGCGTCACATAGTTGACTGCAAAAACGCCATGTTCAGCACAAATTATTTGTTCGACTCCCCAACGTACTGTACAACCCAAAAAGTCCGTACAGCGGTGAGCTTGCTCGCTGTGAAGAATTTTTAAATCCTCAAACACGTTAGCCTACTTCGGCACCACGAAACCCCGTGTTCTAGGTGGTATTTTACGGGGCATTTCATTTGTCACGACCCTAATTTCCCGCAGTAGGATTTCGTGATGGCACCTAGTCTCTAAGACTAGGTAAGCATAACACTTACCGAATTAAAGACAGAATTTAACCAGAAAACAACCAAGAAATATGAAACTGGAAGTTATATTGTCAACCAATGATCCCGATTGCAATATAATACCAAAAACCAGTAGTACAGGTCATAAGCTCTACTGAGTTTAGTAGGACAATCTTCTAAGTACAACTGCTCCAGAAAAGAAATAAAAAGTATAAGTGCAATATCAGAAGGTGACGCCGAGGGCTGCGAATGCGATGACAGGTATACCTTGAGTCTCCATAGCACAGCCCGAACAACTATCTATGCAGAAAGCATAGCATGAGTACACCACAGCAGTACCCAGTAAGTATCAAGACGAACCTCGGTGAAATAGCGACGACGGACAATCAAGACACCTACTAGACTAAATAACCTGTAGAAGTATGAATGTGAACTAACAGGAAAACAATGTCGATGTAAAGCTAAGCATGGTAAAGATAACCAAACAATACTCGCAGTAAAGCATTGGAAACAACGATTAGCAACAGGGAACAAACAAGTAATAATGCCATAGAGTAAGCTAAACACACATAACTTAAGTCTAGTGAAACCAAGTAGAGGGAACATGTAACAATTCAATAAAAGCAACCGCTTTCACACAAGATTTGTTCAAGGATTTCCCCAAGGTACTTCACCTCATAGTCACATTTGACGGGTCCCAATTCGTGAATCCTAATCACTTGACATCTCGTGCCCACATTGCCATTCATAACCGCACGGACAGCTCACGTGCCAAGGGAGTGACAATATAAGGTCTCACCATATGTGCCCATATGCCACAACCTTTCCTCAAAACAATTTCAATACCACAACTACGCATAGCCCTCAGCTTAACAACACAGAGTACAATAGCAACAACAACTATAACACGAAAGTACGGCAAGTAAATAAACACAAGAACTTCAAATCTCAAAGAAAAGGAAGAACAAGCTCACAAGAAAGACACAACAGAGAATAATGGTCTCGGCAAGAAAAGCTCAACAAGGGGAGAGATAATGTGCAACATTGATTCCACATAGGTATACTCGGAGATAAGAGAGATAGCATTAGTCAATGATTCCAAATAAGGATAAACTCAACAATGAAAGGGATAATAAAAATTCGATTACGCTTCAGCAACAACGGAAAAGACAACATAACTTCAATTAAGGTTAAGCAATTACAGAAAAGACAACATAACTTCAATTAGGGCACATAAGAATTTAATTGGCAACAAGGGCAGAACATGAATCAATTAATTCCAAATAAGACACATAAGGTTAATTTAGTAAATAGAGGATTTAACACGACAAAAAAACTTCATATCTAATGAACATAAGAACCTAAAAGCCCTAAACGGTCAAATTTTCCACAAATAAGCCCGAGTACGTACTCAACACCTCGCGTACATGGCCTTTACATGACCCAATTAGCACAAATGACTCAAATCCCAAGGGGTAGTTCCCCACACATGGTTAGGCAAAATACTTACCTCAAAGAAGCTAGTCCGAAATTCTATAATGATCTTCTCGAATGAAACAATCTCCGGACGGCTCAAATCTAGAAAAAATAACGTCAAATCATAAATAAAACCCAAAGAAAATAATTCTGAATAATAAAGTTTCGATCTTTAATTACTATAAATTCAACCCTAGGCCCGCACCTCAGAACCCGACAAAATTCACCAAATATGAACACCTAATTGATAACGAGTCCAACCATACAAGAATTACCAAATTCCGATATCAAATTGCCCTGCAAATCCTCATTTTACATGTTGAAAGTTTTTTCAAAAATTCCCATTTTTATCAACCTCAAGCCACTAAAAATAAAAATGTAATCATGAAATAAAATCAAATCCGGGTAGAGAACACTTACCCCAAACCAACACGTGAAGAACTCCTCAAAAATCGCTCAACTCCGAAACCTACTACTCAAGATGTGATAAAAATGGCCAAACCCCCGAAATAGAGTTCTTATATTTATGCGTAGTGAATAATACATCACAATAGCGGAACATCCCTCGCGATCGCGAAGAATAAAAAAATTTAAGGCTTCCAAAATGTGTTTTGCAAACGCAACATAAAGGTCACGAACGCAGTGTTTAAATCTTCAGACTCACCGCGAACGCGTTTGTGAACTCGCGAACGCGAAGAGAAATGATGTCTGACGCCCTTTCCGCCTTGCCTCTACGCGATCACGGGCCACTAAATGCGATCGCGAAGGCAACAACCTTCAAACATTCACGAACGCGATTACCTCTTCGCAAACACGAAGAACAATTGTTGCCTGCCTCCTAATTACACTAACGCGATTCCATTGACGCGAACGCGATGAAGAGAAACCAAATGACAGAACGAGCACTTCAAAACATGAGGAAATAGTCCGTGGCCTATCCGAAACAGACCCAGGGCCCCCGGGACCCCGTCCGAACATACCAACTAGTTCTATAACATAACGCGGACCTACTAGAGGCATCAAACAACGTCAAAACTATGAATAGCACCTCAAATCGAACTTAATGAACTTATGAACTTTCAACTTTTACAACTAGCGCCGAAACATAAACAACCCAGAATAATGTCATGTTTAGCATGCAAGTTCAAAATTACATAATGGAGCTAATCCAACTCTCGAAATCTCAATCCAGGTTCGATAAAAACAAAGTCAACTCCCGGTCAAATCTCTCAACTTCCAAAACTTCAATTTTTCTAATTTTTGCCAAATTGCATCAACTTAACCTACGGACCTCCGAATACAAATCTGGAAATACGCCTAAGTCCAAAATTACCATACAAAGCTATTAGAATCATCAAAACACTATTCTAGAGTCATCTACACAAAAATCAAACTCCGGTCAACTCTTACTACTTAAACTTCTAGAACAAGTATCCTTCTTCCAAATTGATCCGAAATCATACGAAAATCAAACTCGACCACACACGCAAGTCATAACACATAATACGCAGCTACTGGAGACCTTAAGCCGCCGAACATGATGCTAATTCTCAAAACAACGGGTCGGATTGTTACATTCTCCCATCTTAAACAAGCGTTCATCTTCGAACGTGCCAAGAACCATTCCAAAGTCATCAACTCATTGAATGAACTTACCATCCATATACTCGTGGGTGATCCCACGTCACCCCAATACATATAGGCTCGACAACACCATCCTAACTGAAAATTATTCCTTCCACCCACAGTGATAACCTTATAACAAAATTTCTCAGCATCCAACCACTTCCAAAAGGCTCGATTCCCACATCCACACACGGTATCAGCCTCAATCAGCTACAACAACTCCTGCCTACACATGCAAGGTACTACCACACGACGTAACACATCACCCACATGCCCATAATACTCTGGTCACAATAGTTGCCCATTATAAAATACAACACTGACGAGTAACTTCATCTCAGCTAGAACCTCGTCCCAAACCTTCATAACGCTTAAACATGAGGATCTTATAAGCATTCACTTCAATCAACAAATCACATCTAACGCTACCTAGGAACACACCTTGCAAACAAAAACCCAATAAGCACCATACAAAATGACCAAATATACAAGAAGACACATGAGAGAACTATCAAACAAGCACGGTAGGCACAACTCCTCATCAGTACCATAAGTACGAATCAATTCCACAAGGGAGGATCAAAACCTATGAACTAGTCACAAGGATCTCATCCTAATATAACTTCTCCGTGGTATGCAGCCCGGTCCCAACATATCGAACCACATGAAAACATGAGGATCCATCTCAGCTCTGAATCACAAGTAGCATACACATCATACCAACCAAAACCTTCCACTAATTCAATTCCGCTAACAAACTCACAACACATACCGAACCCCCATACTGGTAGAGCATCTAAACCCCAAATCGCCACCAACGATCTAGAATTCACACCAAAACTACCGTAATGAGTAACAGATAGTCACTTCTAGTCTCATAGCTCTCAATAATGAATAAAACAAAATGTTAGACACGGGCTACTACTATAGAATCTTCTAATAGGGGTAAACACATAAGCAGAGTACAAAATCATGAAACTCACCCATATGTGAAGCAAGGTAAGAGGACTCACCCCAATAAGCAGAACCAAATCAAAATAAGAATGATGCTCCTCTAAAAACCAAAACCATACCTGTGACGACACCATCCAGTGCAGCAGCCTCAGCCCTACCGTAGAAAGCACATCAGTGGGATTGGCCTCCCTCTCTTGGGCACCCTCTACTCGACTGACCTGCACCCCAAGCTGGTGGTGCAAGGATATCAACAACTGGAGCAAAACTCATAGCCTGAATACCCCACCGTGACACATTTGTCCAGAGTCTGGGACAATCTATCACCATGTGGCTGGTATCTCCATACTCAAAGCAACCTCTCCGCTGGCGTGGATGTGAAAGGTCTCAGGTGGGGGTACTCTTAGACACATGTGTATCTGAAACACCGTGACAAGCCTGAAGCAAACTAAACTGGCTAACCCATAAAACCTTTACCATATCGTACCTTGCCTCCAAAATAGGGACCAGTAGACCTCCCAGTCTACGAGGCCTCCTAGCCTCCCTAGCCTCTCCCTCATGAACACACATGCCCTCCAATCTACAGGTGATCTCTACCACCTGTTAGAACGAAACATCGGTTTCCAACTCCCGAGCCATGCTGAATCAGATACCACGAACTGTGCCCCTCAATGAATCTGCGAACTCGACTGTAGAAACCAAGGCAGGAGCATGTCTGGACATATCACTGGATCTCACGGCATACTCTGACACTAACATAGTTACCTAGCGCAGCTGCTCAAAACTCTAGAAGCCATGCATCCTGAAGAACCCGAGGAACGAACTCTCTCAAGAACATCTCTAAAAATTGAGTCCATCAAAGTGATGCTGCATCGGTCGGGCTACCCAACTTGTACGCTCGCTAGTACTGATATGCCGCTCCCTTAAACTAGAATATAGTAAAAGCAATCCCACTTGTCTCCATAATACCCATAGTGGTGGAGAATATGGTGGCACTCTTCTAGAAAACCATGTGCATCCTCTGAAGCCAAACAACTGAAAGTAGGAGGGTGATACTTCTTGAACCTCGCAAGTCGTTGTTCCTCCTCGAATGCTGCTACCCTAACCACGGGCTGAACTGGAACAACAGGTTGTGCTGGCAGGACCCCTGGAACCTGACCAACATGGACTCGCTACTCTGGTGTACGAGCGGCAGGAGTCTAAGCTCCTCCCCCGGTGTGTGAAGTAGCTAGCGCAATCAGAATCAACCCAGCCTGAGCCAATGTGCCAAACTTGCCTAAGAACTGTGCTAAAGTCTCCTGAAGTCCGAGGGAAACTACAGGCATCTCCGATGCCTGTCCCCCAACAGGAGCTACTTGCGGCTCCTCAACTGTTGCTCTGACAGGTGCTCTAGCTGTAGCACGTGCTCGTCGTTGGCCTCTGCCTCTGCCTCTCTCCTCTAGCCCAACCCCTAGCAACAACGGCTCTAGGGGCAGTGACATCAGTAACTGCAACTCATGTTTTCACCATCTGTGTGAGAATAAAATGACAAAGGCTCGAACTCCGAGATCAACAAACTCGCATGATATGAATGACTGTAGTGAAAATATCCTAATAGTTTTGTAGCCTCTCAAAGATAAGAACAGATGTCTCTGTACCGACCTGCAAGACTCTACCAATCTCGCTTATGACTCGTAGCACCTATGAACCTAGAGCTCGGATACCAACTTGTCACGACCCTAATTTCCCTTCATAGCATGTCGTGATGGCACCTAGTCTCTAAGACTAGGTAAGTCTAACACTTACTGAATTAAAGATGAAATTTAACCAGAAACAACTACGAAGCATAAAATTGGAAGTTCTAATACCCAAAACCGGTAGTACAAGTCATAAGCAATACTACTTTTTTTACTAGGACAATCTTCTAAGTACTAGTGTTCCGAAAAAGAAATAGACAGTACAAGTGCAATATCATAAGGTTACTCTGAGGCCTGCGAACGCGACGGCAGGTATACTTTGAGTCTCCACGACACAGCCCGAACATCTAACTAGGATTAACCAACTCCGAAGTACCTGGATCTGCACAAAAATATGCAGAAAGCATAGCATACACCACAGCGGTACCCAATAAGTATCAGGACTTACCATTCATAACCGCACAGATGGCTCACATTCCAAAGGAGTGACAATATCTAATATCCACACGGACAACTCACGTGTCAACAATAATAATGACTCATGACCACATGGACAACTCATATGACAATAGAACAACTCTCGCACAGAAGGAAAGTAAACAAGAGTACATGTAAATGGTCAATAAACATCATGATTCATCTTCTTAAACGAATATGGGTGACTAATTACGTGTATGCTTTTGCAAGTGTTCTATCACAATTCAAGTGACCAAGTAAGAGTAGAGACAATGTATGTAAAATAAGAAACGATCACCCAAAAATTTACAAGGTATAACTCACACAAGGTAGGTACACCACTACACAAATATGAACAATAACAATGGCTCTAGGCCATCACAAATCATTCCCCGACATAGCCCACCTTGTCTCACCACGTGCGCAATAATAAAGTAAATGCTCACCTTGTCTCGCCACACGCGCATAATAATATTCCCACCTTGTCTCGCCACATGCGCAACCCACATATATAGCCCGCCTTTTCATGCCACATGTGCAACTGTCAATAAAAACAATAGCACGGACAACTCACTTGCGAACACCCCAAAAATCCTCTCATCCATATCACGTGTGCCAAAAACATAAAAACACAATATAAGGTCTCTCACCACATGTTCCCGTATGCCACAACCTTTCCTCAAAACAATTTCAATACCATAACCACGCATAGCCCTCGGCTCAGCAACACTGAGTACAAAAACAACAACAACGATAGCACGAATGTACGACAAGTAAATCAACACAAGAACTTTAGTCACAAAGAAGCGGAAGAACGAGCTCACAAATAAAGACACAACAGGGAATAATGATCTCGACATGAAAAGCTCAACAAGGGGAGAGACAATGTGCAACACTGGTTCCACATAGGCACAACTCGACAATAAGGTATCATGAAGATGGAATCATAAAATAAAATCAAATTCGGGCAGAGAACACTTACCTCAAACCAACACGTGAAGAACCCCTAAAAAATCGCTCAAATCCAAGACCTATAAATCAATATGTGATAAAAATGGCCAAACCCCCCAAATAGAGTTCTTATATTTCTGCCCAGTGAATAATCATCACGATGGGTAAACATCCCTCGTGATCGCGAAGAAGAAAAAAATGAAGGCTGCCAAGATTTGCTTTGCGAATGTAGTGGCCAAATCTTCAGACTCTACGCTAATGCATCTGTGAACTCGCGAACGCGAAGAAAACTGATGCCTAACGCCCTTTCCGCCTTGCCTCTACACGATCACGGACCACTGAATGCGAATGCGAAGGTAAAAGCCTTCCAACCTTCACGAACGCAATCATCAATTCACGAACGTGAACAATTATTTCCTACCTCACAATTCCACTACATAAACGTGATCCCATTAACGCGAACGCAATGAAGAGAAATCATATGACAGAACCGACACTTCAAAACATGAGAAAATAGTCAGCGGCCCATCTGAAACACACCGGGGGCCCCCGGGACCCTGTCCGAACATACCTACTTGTTCCATAACATAACGCACACCTACTTGAGGCCTCAAATCACATCAAACAACCTGAAAGCTAAAAATCGCTCCTCAAATCAAACTAATAAATGTATGAAATTTCAACTTCTAAAACTCGCGCAGAAAGATATCAAAATAACCCGGAGTGACGTCAAATTCTGCATGCAAATTCTAAATGGCATAACGGATCTAATCCAACTCTTGGAATCGCAATCTGAGCCCGATATCAACAATGTCAACTCCCGGTTAGACCTTTTAACGTCCAAAACTTCAATTTTTCAAATTTTCGCCAAATTGCATCAACTTAACCTACAGACCTTGAAATACAAATCCGAACATACGCCTAAGTCCTAAATCACCATAAGAATCTATTGGAGTCATCAAAACACCATTACGGAGTCTTCTACACTAAAATCATACTCCGATCAACTCTTATCGCTTATACTTCTAGATCAAGTATCCTTCTTCCAAATTAATCCCGAATCATATGAAAACCGAACTCGACCACACACGCAAGTCATAACACATAATACGAAGCTACTCGAGACCTTAAGCCGCCGAACGGGATGCTAATTCTCAAAATGACAGGTTAGGTCGTTACAATATCCTCCCCTACTTAGGATCATCCGTCCTCGAATGACGGTCAAAAAACGCCATCATCAACCGATGTTTCTCAACTCTTTCTCCATATACCACCAGTCCAAAATTTTGACTAACTCCCTAAATTTTTAGAAATTTACCTAGAGTCTCCCCAATAATTGGGCCTATCCACCTGTCAGAGAATCCTAGAAACCAATCCTAACAACATGTATATAATCTAACATCGTAACATAGCATGACAATGAAACCAACCGTGACCGTATAAGAATTATATTACCAAAAAGGAGCATCCTTAACATAAACTGTACAAGTGCAACATAATACATAGAAAGTAAGCTCTTATCATTTTCGTAGAACCCAACTACATGGCTATTCAAACAAATGAGGGTACTTCTTCTTCATCTCTTTCTCAGGCTCCCAGGTGGTTTCTTCAACCTGTTGGTTTCTCCATAACACTTTCATGGAGGAAATCTCTTTATTTCTCAACTTTCGGACATGCCTATCAAGAAAGGCGACTAGAATCTATTCATAAGTCAATTCTTCATTTACCTCAATAGCCTCAACCGAAACAATGAGTGTCAGGTCCCCAACTACCTTCTTCAACATAGATACATGAAACACCAGATGCACCAACGACATCTCTAGCGGTAGCTCAAGCCTATAAGCCACCTGACAAATCCGCTGAATGTTTATGTATGACCCAATATACTTGGGGCTCAATTTTCCTTTCTTCCCAAACCGCATTATACCCTTCATGGGGGAAACCTTCAAGAATACCCAATCATCCCCTTTGAACTCCAAATCCCTGTGACGCATATCCAAATAGGACTTCTGACGACTCTGAGCAGTTTTCAACCGTTCTTTACTGATCTTAAACTTCTCCATAGCCTAATACATGAGGTATGGCTCTATCAACTCTGCTTCCCCAATCTCAAATCGCCCAATGGGAGATCTTCATCTCCTACCATATAGATCCTCGAACGGTGCAATGTGAATGCTAGCATGGTAACTGTTGTTGTAGGCAAATTCTATGAGCAGCAAATGATCATCCCAGCTACCCTTGAAGTCAAGAACAGAAGCGTGCAACATATCCTCAAGCATATGAATAGTCCGCTTTGCCTGCCCATCGGTTTATGGATGAAAGGTTGCACTAAGATTCACCTGAGTACCCAAGCCCTGCTAAACTTTCTTCCAAAATGTTGCCGTGAATTGTGCTCCTTGATCTAAGATAATAGAAACTGGATTGCCATGCCTTAACATGTAGAAGTGTGTTGATTTTGTGAGTTGATCCACAATCACTCGAATCAAACTTGCGAGGAGTGCGAGGTAGTCCTAGCACAAAGTCTATATTGATCATCTCCCACTTCCACATTGGGATTTCTATGTTTTGTGCTAACCCATCGGTCCTTTGTTGTTCGGCCTTCACTTGGTGACAGTTTGGACATATTGCCACAAAGTCCACTGCATTCCTCTTTATATCATTCCACTCGTAGACCTCCTTAAGATCATGGTACATCTTTGTAGAGCCTGGGTGAACAACTCCCATTTCCAATAATCACACTCCCCATTACCCATCTTCTGCCCCAAATTCGAAATAGAAAGCTAGGGCTAGAATCTTACCTCTTAGTAGACAATTTTGCATGTTCTCCTTGTGAATTCTCCAAGGCTTGAGCAAGGATTCATGAACAAAGTGCTTGGGGATTCCTCCTCTGTTGCTAGAGCACTCCCCTCTCTCTAAAACATAAATGGAACCTTCTAATATAACTCCCAAGGTTGTTTTATAAAAATGGGGTCGGGTAAAAGTTTCCCAAACTTCAGCCTATGAAATCAGGTTTGCAATCATAGACCGAACCGCAAAACAAAAAGGGGACCGCAAAAATGGTCCCAAAACTGTCCAGGCCTTGTCAGGTCAACGGCTATTATGCAATCTCATAACGCACCGTAAAATCTCCCTCTAGAAATCTTTATGCTGGTTCTGCAACAGACGTGCAGCCCGCGGAATGATTATGCGGCCGCATAATTGACCACAAAATGTCCTTCAAAATTTTGCTTAGGATCTATTGCATTCTACGGCCGATCTGCGGTCCGCAAAGAGGTTCTATGGTTGCATAGTTAATTGCATAATTGCCATGTTCTGCAAAAATTATTCTTTCAACTACATGATGCACTAAGCAACCCAAAAAGTCTGTACCACGGCGAGCAAGTTTCTAAAATCCTCAAACACTTTGGCCTACTTCGGCACCAAGAAACCCCAGGTTCTAGGCTAAATTTTATGGGGCCTTACATCCTCCCCCGCGTCTTTTCACCTCTTCACTTACATCATGCTCACCTTGCGGTAACCCTTCTGTACCAAGGATAACTGAAAATCTGACGCACGAGGGTGGCACCTAGTGTAACTGGCACACTTGGTCCCTTAAGCTTAACTCTACTCACAGTGCTTGCTTTAGGTAAGCGTCTTCCTGAATGACCTTTAAAGGTTAATCTTCTATTGTCCATTCTATTATCGCCGGAATGCAATCTCTGAATTTCTCAAGATGCTGACTATTATCAAATCCATCGGTCCCTAATTCATGTTCAGTTTATCTTTTTCGCTAGCCCATACTGATATTTATTACTCCGTGGGTCTAACTTTTCCTTCCAGTAATCATGTTGCAGTCACCAACTCATTTCTCTAAATGAGGATATGACTTTTGGTCAATACTCTTTTATTGTCTCGAGGCTTGTCACCTCTTGTCTTTTCCTTCACTTTGCTATAGACTCTGTCATCCTGTCATATTATGATTTACCATTATTACCCATTTATCACATCTTGCTCATAATGCTTCGTTTACTCTCTTCTTATTCTCCTGCTAATATTTTTGTCTATCACTTTATTCTGCAAACTTCAACAAAACATTCTTTCACTTTTAGCTCCCCTTCCTCCATCCACTGACTCTTTGGGTCGCCTAACATTCTCTCTTTACTAGGGACAGGAGCCATACAAAGGTAAATATTTATCCCTTCTAGGATTCCAGTTGCCAACCTTCTAAATTTTTCTAGACGTTCTAGTATTCGTATATAAATGTACTATTCTAGAGTGCACCATCTGCGTGTCTCACAAGGATAACTATTACGACGTTTGCAATATCCTTCAGAAACAGCTAATACTGACAATCCATCAACCATTTTGAGTTACTCTAACCCCAGCTGGATCCCGATATCCTATCCTTCTCTTAAACTATATCTATTAGCTCCCATAAGGCATAACTGAGATGGGTGTTGTTAAGTGTATATATCTCTGTTACTATGGAAAGTAACTCAAAATGCTTATGTTTCTCTGCCTGAATTGTAAATGCAGATAATCTTCACTAACTGGGTACCTCGTACCCTTCTTCACCTTTATTCTTTTACTTGTTGAATCTTTTATCTACCTTCTAATTATCTCGTTGCTTTTTAACACATGGATGGATAGATATTCATGCCTTAGGACTCTTTATCAAGAAGCTTACACGTTTTGGTACACACATGATCTACTGATGACATTACATTTACCCATCATAAGCATGATGAAAAATCGAGTTCCTCTGACTCAACTCTTCCGCAGCCACATTCAATCTTTGCCAACTGTCTTTCTGGATGTAGGTATCGTTGTATTACGAATAAAATAGAATTTAGGAGTTTGAATTCTTACAACTAAGCTCTACCATAGGATCTAGAGTAAGAAGAAAGAATGACAGTACTAAATGCCATGTAACCTCCTGCTTATAAGTATGGTGCACAACACACCCACAAATAAGACTATACTAGACACGGCTTGTAGACTTCCTAGGACAGAACTCCTCCAATACCAAGTGTGTCACAACCCAAACCGAGCGGCCGCGATGGGCACTTGATGCCTTGCTCAACCGAGTACCAACATTACGTATCTTTCTTTTAATAATATCATGGGTAAATGGGCCAAAAGGGTCATCATGATAACTAGAATAAAACATTAGGGAATACTCAAAATAGGACAGCCCAATATGATATACAAACTTATACATGTGACATACAAGCCTATAAGGCCAATATGATCATTTGTACACTCAAAATATAGGCCGACAAGGCCATACAAGTATCCATATACATGACATCTGCCTACAAGCCTCAAAGAGTACATAAACGTCATAAAGGTCAGGACAGGGCCCTGCTATACCAATCAATACATGTCCAAAGCATACTAACCAAATAGGCAACTCAAAAGCAAGTGGAGTGCACCAACACCTTCCGCTCAGCTTATAGCCTACTAGGAGAACTATTAACCTGTCTATCGGGAGATGCGGGCATGAAACACAGTGTCCCCAAGTAAAAGGGACGTTAGTACAAACAAAGTATCGAGTATGTAAGGAAGGAAGCATAAATAAGAACAATAATGTAAAGAGAGATAGAGAAGATACAACTTGTAACATCTGAGTGCCTCTGAGGGCGCGTGACATGAAATGCATGATACATATATATATCTATACTTGTAAAAACATATGCCTATATGGGCATCATCATCATATCGTACCCGGCCTCGAAGAGGACTCGGTAAAAACGTACCCGGCTATCATAATGCTCAGTAGAATCGTACCTGGCCACGTGGAGCTCGGTAAAACAAACTAATATGTGGTTGCACAATAGGTGCCATACCCGGTCGACTATAGCCGGCTCGGTAGAGTAAAATAGATACATATATATAATGCATGTTGGACTCACTAAATCATGTTCTAAACTTTTCAGAGTGACATAAGGTCGTTGCACCATTGGTTCATACTATGGACATCCATACCATCAATATGAACCTCAATTGGATTCAAGGATCGTATGTACGTTTTTTAGATTAACTTGATAAGGAAAGAACAACATGGACAACCATAGTTGCTATGAGTAGATCTGTTATGAAATAGCATATCATTTATGTTCATTTCACTTTAGATCATGCCAAAAGAAAGAAGGAAGTGCCTTAATATACCTTTGCAATCTTCTCCCCAATCGTCAACCAAGCTCAATATGATCTTCTTACGTCTACAATGAGTAAACCGACTTCGTCATAATCACATAAGCATTGTAACTCTCATTTTCAAAACCAATATTCTACAAGAAAACAGACAGCACCTCCCCTATTATTACTACATCCCATAAGTTACTAAATGTCACAAAACGTCCCAAACAACAATCAATAGCTATATGGAATACATCCAGCACAATAACACGTCGAGCGGCAAGCTCGGTTCGTGTCTAATAACACTATATTTTGAATCATTTTCCCCTTATTTATATTCAGAAAAATGTTGAAATAGCAGCACAATATACTTAGGTTATTCCATAAATTTACCAGCAATAAAACGCTACAAGAACACCTCCGTCCAACAATCAACCAACATTGCTAACAAGCCTTTTGATCGATATCTCACAAGTTCTAGCTTCAACGACTTAGTCGTAACTTGGATAATCCTCAATACATGTAGAGTAAGAGGTTCCCTTCCTTTAACTAGATAAAACAATTCCAATTTGAGCTTACTTCACCCTGAAATATCCTTCCAACGCAGCCACAAGAACAAGGAAGCGAAACTAGCAATCAATTCGGGTTTCTCTGCACTAACATCACTTTGGAAGACTTGAAATCACCTAGAGTTGATATGAAAACCTTGGGAGAGTATTTTACAGAACTTAAACTTCTTTAAAAAGCTCCCCGCACGAGCTGGAACCACACCAAAATTAGAACCACAAGAAGAACAGGAAACTCATTAGCGCCACGGGATGCCCGACACTTGATTTGTGTTGTTTGCCCTTGGTTTGGGACTTGGATCACAAAAGAACTTTGAGAGAAAGTTTTTAGGTGTCTAGGGTCTGAAAAGAGTGAAAAGGAATGAGTTAAAATGGGCTTTAGGCGTCACATATATATATCAAGATATCTCAACCGCCTAAGTGGGTCCCATAGGGAGCTGCTTGCGCAATCTCACGAAAACGTGAATATATCTCAACTCCAATGTTGTAACAAAAAAAGGTTTAATGAATTGGAAACTAGACTCGTAGACCTTAAGTTTAATATGTGGATCACCCCATAATTCCTCTTATATTGAGAGAAAAGCTCTACTATATTTGACCTAATTTTCAGCACATTCATAAATGTAACTTGTGACGACCTTTTCCAACTTTGGTTCCACAACTCGCTTAGAATTCAAATCTCAACATACGACTACCATAACTCGTAACATAACCTCCTTATCATGTTAAGCACCCTAGTCTCACCCCAAAAGTACATGTTATAATATTCCCAACTTGTCGATTTCCCACGAAACTTATTTTCTTCAATTCGTTTAGCTTCTAAACCTTCCAACCCTCTTGGTACTTGTTATTCATGATCTTAAATATTTGTAAACTCCAAGGTAACGCAATTAACTTACTTTATATTCTTCCAAATGTTTGTTAATGGTTCGACAGCCGGTTATACGTATCATGGATGGGTTACTTGAGAGGATTTACGTTTGATGCATTTGGTTGTATTGGTGAAAAAATTGACTCGAAATGTATAATATGTTGACAGGTGGCAAACGAGTCAAACGATAAAGGAGAGTGAACATTAGAGAGGGCATGGGTATGACACCCACAGGATCATCAACAGAGATATCGTACCTGACAAGAAAAGAGAAAATAGGTGTGGGATGGATAATTAAATACCACAAAGAAGAAATATTCATTAATAGCCACGAATATGGAGGAAATCGACATAATCCCTGATTATGCGCGATTGGATGTTATTACCATAACTGTTACAAATTACCCATGTAAGGGGTAATCAATGTAATAAATATTAGTAAGGGTAGAAATTAAGTAGGGCATGAAAGTTACATATCGTACCCTTCTACAAACCCCCTTACCATAAATTATACTCTCATCAAGAAATTCACAAAATTATACTATCAATCACATATATTTTGTTCTCTGCTACTTGAAGATCTTATTCTCTCCTTTTGGAAGGAAGCTGCAATTATCAATAAGATTTATTTTTTCTTATGCTCTCTATATTTTATTTCCATTATTTGGGATTCATATATATTAGAAAAAGTGAAATAAAATTGGTTATTAGAAACCCTGAATTAATCTTTTATTGGTTTTGACCATAACATTTTTTTTTTGGTTAAACAAATTGGTCATGTTACTAGGAAATCTAGTAATCTTTTAACTTTCCATTTACATATTTTATCTTTAGCAACATATTATGTCTGGCACTGGTCAAAATGTTCAGGTTGAAGATGGACAACAAGGGGGGACTCCTCCACGCAACACACCCCCACATTCACCACAATATCCACGAGAAAATGCCTCATATTCCTAGTTATGATGGGACTATCGGCCCACGAGATCGCGTTACTGCATTTACTACAGGAGTCAAAGGAAACTATTAGACCAAGCTGGAAATCGAATCAGTGTCTGTGAAAACTTTTGGTGAAACCCTTAAGAAAGGGGCACTAACATGGTACTCTCTCTTGCCTAAAAATTCAATTGACTCTTTTGCTGAGCTTGCAGACTCATTCATAAAAGCACATTCCGGAGCTCAAAATGTATATAAAAGAATGGATGATATCTTCAAGGTAAAATAATTAAGTACAGAATTTCTCAAAGAATTCGTGGATCGATTCCAGCGAGAAAGAATGATATTACCTCGTGTAACCGATAATTGGGAAGCAATGGCATTTTCAAGCAACCTGAATGAGAAATGTTTAGAAGCAATGAGAAGATTAAAGGAGAGTTTACATGAATTTCCTATAACTACTTGGAATGATGTTTATAACAAGTATAACATAATGTTACGAATAGAAGAAGAAACGGTATCCCAACCAAAGGTGGATGAGAGGTTCAGTTCTAGACGGTCAAAACTAGAAAGGAGATTCGGAAAAAATAGGTATGAACCTTACATGGGACCTGCAGGGTGAGATCTTAGGCCAAAACTATAACATGAACATTTTGATCAGAGATCACGGCAGAAGGAGGCAAGTTCTTCTTCTCGATTTTGAAAGGAACGGGATATGACAAGAAGAAATGATCAAAAATTTTGATCAAAAATCGAAGATTGCAAGTTCAATGTCACTACTTCCAAGTTAGTTGATGTGTTAAGAGGTATGGGTGATAAGTTGCGATGGCCTAAAGAGATGAGATTGGATCCCGACAAAAAAATTCAGGAATTTCATGTGAATTCCCTAATGATCACGTTCACAGAATAATAGATTGCAGGCTCCTACAAGCAGAGGTTGATTATTTATTGAAAAAGGGCTATCTCACTGATCTATTTAGTGAAAAAGGAAAGCAATCTTATATAAAAATAGGGAAGAACCACAGAAGCCCCCATCGCCAAAAGGGACGATTAATGTAATAACTAAGGGTGAGGAGGTTAATGGAGTTACCTACACTATAGCAAAAAGAACAGCCAAGATTTCAGGGACCCACAAAAAGCGAATTCGACAAGTCTTGGAAGGAGATATCATAACATTTGACGATGAAGATGCAGAGGTCTTGTCCATCCCTCATAATGATGCGCCGGTAATATCTTTACTTGCTCATGATACTAATGTCAAGCGAGTTTTGATTGATCTAGGTAGCTTTGTGAATATCATATTACTAAGAGAGGTCGATGAGATACAAGAAATTGATCGCGTGATACCCACTGCTACATCTTTGTTTGGGTTCGAAAATTCAAGTGTCAAAAAAAAGGGAGAAATTACACTATCTACCTGTCACGCCCCGAACTTGGGGAGCATGATGGGTGCTCAACCGAGTAAACCCGGTCAAGCAAGCCTACTTTACAACAACATCTCATCATAACTCATGCATGATTTACCATAACGTAATTAGATCATGACTTTTTAATTGAATACATTTGGCTCAATGGCCTACAATCTTTCTCATGATGGGTGCGTAGCCTCATTGGTTCTCTGAACATAAATACATGAAAAAACTCAAATCTTTAAGTATAGGAACCACAGTGTACATGGAGCTTCTATGACAATAGATACCTAAGTACATAAACCAACTAGACTCGAATACCCACTGCAACGGCTGCAAGCTCACCATTTAGCTGCTGGGAAGAAGATCCCCATCAAAGATCTATATCATCCTGTAGAAGTATACCTGCATCCATTAAAAGATGCAGCATCCCCAGCAAAAGGGACGTAAGTACATGTAGAATAGTACTCGCATGTAAGGAAAACAGAACAATATATGAAATTATGTTAACTCAAATAAGAAGCATATGGAGTACATCAAAAACTACAAAACATCCCACAGATTCACCTTTCAAGTCTCGTTATGCTTATATCATCTTAAACTTTTTTTAGGATTAACTATGCCATATGAACTATGCGTGGAATACATAATATAAGGTAATTGAAACAAAATGTACAAACAAGGCCAATTAAAGTGGCACCTATTGTCTGCGTTAACAATGCGTCTCACTGGACCGTCCATATTCCTCTCTTATCTTACACCTATACGTTTAACCTGTGCGTTTCGTAGTCTAATCGCATTGTTTACATACACAATACACCTGTGCTTTTCATAGACAGTTCACATGATCATAACACAATACAATTGTGCGTTTCATAGACCCTTCACAGTATCACCTATACAATACACCTGTGCATTTCATAGACCGTTCACAGTGTTTACTTACACAATACACCTATGTGTTTCATAGACCATTCAAAATGTTTACTTACACAATACACCTGTGTGTTTCATAAACTATTCACAATGTTTAATTACACAATACACCTGTGCGTTTCATAGACCGTTCACAGTGTTTAATTACACAATACACCTGTGCGTTTCACAGACCGTTCACGGTGTTTTACTTACACAATACACATGTGCGTTTCATAGACCGTTCACAGTCTTTACTTACACAATACACTTGTGCAACTCGTAGAGTTCATAGTGTTTAATCACACAATATACTTATGTGCTTCATAGACCATTTGCAGTGTTTAATTACACAATAAACCTGTGCGTTTCATACACTGTTCATAGTGTTTTATTACACAATACACATGTTCAAGGACTTGGAAATACAACATGAATACGATGAATGATGGTAACAATAAAAAGGCTTAGATAGCCATTAAAGTCAAGCAAATTTATTAAGAACTTCCGATAACATTTATAGATTTTAAGTCGAGGATCCTCTATAACCACCTTCACACAAAGCGGCCTTGCCGCCTCCCCCCGACATATGCGGGTGGAGGTGTATCACGATACTACAATCTCTACACAAGCGGCCCTGTGGCCTCACCCTGACATATGCGGGTGGAGGTATATCACGATACTACAATCTGTACACAAAACTGCCCTGCCGCCTCACCCCCAATATATGCGGGTGGAGGTGTGTTACAATACCATAATCTCTACACAAAGCGGCCCTGCTGCCTCACCCTAATATATGCGGGTGGCGGTGTATCACAATATCACAATCTCTCCACAATGTGGCCTTGCCGCCTCACCCAATATATGCGGGTGGCGGTGTATCACAATACCAGAATATCTACACAAAGCAGCCCTGCCGCCTCACCCCAATATATGTGGGTGGTGGTGTATCACAATACCACTATCTCTACACAAAGCGGCACTGCCGCCTCACCCCAATATATGCTGGTGGAGATGTATCATATACCACAATTTATACAAAAAGCGGCCTTGCCGCCTCACCCCAATATATGCTAGTGGAGATGTATCATAATACCACAATCTAACAAAAAGCGGCCTTGCCGCCTCACCCCAATATATGTGGGTGGTGGTGTATCACAATACCACAATCTCTACACAAAGCAGCCCTACCGACTCATCCCAATATATGCCAGTGGAGGTGTAACACAATACCACTATCTCTACACAAAGCGGCCCTGCCGCCTCACCCTAATATATGCGGGTGGAAGTGTATCACAATACCATATATAAACTTAAAGCGACGTGATTAACATTAAATTTAAGGTCATAATTTCCCATATCATTAGAATACTTCATGTTCATGCTCATCATGGAGAAATACAAAACTCATTAAATTAGCACATGCATGGTAAACCAATAAGTTGATTTCAATGGCACATGAGCCCAATTTCTTTTCTTAAGGTTCATCATCATTTAGCATAGGACATCTCCCTTTCATCAGGTTATTCACTCACCTGACACCTTGAGGACATTAGCTAAGTTCATGACTCTTGGGGACTTAACCTCGAAGTCATTTGCATTGATTATTTTAGAAGCATACATACAATTATTGAAACCATTGGGACATACAATGCCTCATAATTCTGATCTTGGCAAGCAGCCACATTTCATGTTCATACTATCACTTACTTGTACTTTCCATCGGTGATCACAACACCATAACCTCTCCTCATGAGGGTGTAGGAGGTTATAACACATTGGAAACTTAAGTACAAATACGTTCATCTCATAACCTTTCACACCATATATCACTTCACAATTACTTTCAACTACTTACAACATCATTATTTCATTGGCTCCCTTGGCCATACATATTATTCTTCATTCACGGCACTGTTGTCGTATATCATATTCCGCACATTCATTTATTTACTTTTAAGGATTATCATCACAAACATCATCATATAGAATACTCTTGAAATACCTTTCCCCAAAAGGGCAATACACAATTTCAACTCATGAAATGTGTAAGAACTCAAAACATATTGGAAATACCTACCAAGCAATAGCATTAGTTAGAACAACCACATTTGGACATGACTTGAGCATATAAGCTTTTGGATAATTCTATTTTCAGAGTCAATTTGGGATAGTTGAATCAAGGATCATTTCATAATATTTCACACATCATTTCATTTCGTTGGCGTTATTGGCCACAAGTATAACATTCATTCTCTGCACGGTGTCTACACTTTATATCCCCAACTCACTACATTCACTTCCAATCATCTTTGTATATTATCGACAACAAGGAATCCCTAATCACGACTTTTAGTACACCTATGAGGAATTAAGAGTCTTATGCACATTGAGACTTCTTACACAATTTGGCATAATAGCCTTCACTTGAAACACTACTTGGAGTCATAACATTTTTATACCCAACTCTTCCTTTGAACACATTTCCAAAGGATAACATCATATGATAAGAGCATCTGGAACACATTTTGAACATATACCTTCCAACAAAAAGCTTATTTGGAATAGTTAATTTATAATGGATAACCCGGGACTTACAAAAACATCATGGGATTCAATTATAGGAGAGAATTTTAGCCAACATCCCTCGCTTTGAGCTTTCCCTAAGTTACTACAATGTCCCAACACTTCTAGCAATAACAATCTAGGAAGATCGCGAAAATCGGATAATAATTAGAAGGATTCACATGGTGTAACTCTCTTAAGAATTTTGTCAAACACCTAGTATGCAAAATAGATTATAAAGCTCTACAATGGTAATCCCTTCCTCTCACAACCAATTTCAAGAAGAAACTACCCAAACTAGTTAGTTAACCTCACATACTACAAGCTATTGATACATGCATGGCCTAATTCAAACTTCATAACATAATTAAACCTATAACAATCGCGTGAAGATTTTAGGACAAGGTTTTACCAGGGTAGATGATGGTCTAGTGAATGGCTTCTTGATTCCTGAAGATTGGTGCAAGATTGGATGATTAAAATACTAGCTTTCCTCCTTCTCTCTCTAAAATGCTCTCACATCTCTCTAAAATCATCAGATAATTGCCCCAAAATAAGCCCCAAAGTCTATTTATTAAAATGGGGTTGGGTTATAAAAATCAGAAAAAGGACCTTCCGAAATCAGGTTTGCGGTCGCATAACTGACAGCAGAACAGGTATGCGGTCGGCAAACTGGACTGTAAAATGGTCCTCAAGAATCTAGGCTAGACTGATCAGGTCTGCGATTGTTCTGTAGTCCGTAGATCACTTATGTAGCCGCAAAATGAATTATGCGACCGTAGAATGGGCGCAAAACAACTTTCAAAATTTAATAACTCCCTGCTCAACTCTGCGACGATTATGCGGCCAGCAAAACGGCTCTGCGGTCGCAAAATAGACCGTAGAATTGCCTTCTTCTGCCAAAATTTCCATTAACTCCTCAATGCATTCTTCAAACACGTAAGCCTACCTGAACACCACAAAACCTTAAATTCCATGGCGAAACTTTACGGGGCCTTACACTACCTTTGGCAAGGGTGTCGCGGAAGACAACAAATTCCAAGTGGTGGATGCAGACATGGCTTACAACAGAATTTTAGGAAGGTCGTGGATTCATGACATGGATGCAGTGTCGTCAACATTACATCAGGTTATCAATTCCCATCACAGTGGGGAATTCGTCAGATAAGGGGAGATCAACAAGCGACACGAGAAACCAACAGAGTTGTTGTGGCGAGCAAAACATCCAAAAACGGAGATGAAAAAAAGCAATTACAGTGTCCAGCTGAGGAGAATTTGTCTTCTACCTCAACTAAAAGTGCGAGGATTGAAGCATATATAGATGCGAGACCTGACATTATTCAAGAACCAGAAGAGAACGAAACTGTTGAAAGAACTACGGAAGAACTCGAAGCTATTGTGTTATTCGTTCACTGGCCTGACAGGAAAATCTATTATCACGACCCAAATCCCACTATAGGCCGTAATGGCGCCCAACATGGTCTTCTGGCTAGCCAACAATTAAATCAATACGTCAATTATAGATCCAAGATGCATTTCAAATTAGCTTAAGAAGTAAAGAGTGAAAATTAATTTTTTTCATAAAAAGGTATAGATGTTATTATTTTAAATGATTTGATGTGACCAAAATATAAACCCAAAGTCATAACAGAATACAACCATATACACAATCAAAGTCCCCAAAACCGGGTGTCATAATTGCATGAGCATCTATCGGAGATTACAATAATAATGCAACATCTATCTGGAATAGTAGATAGACACAATAAAGAAAATAAATGTGATGGAGATTTACTGTCTTGCGGATCATAGCATGAAATGCGGCTAACCATAAAGTCCCCTCAGCAGCTGCGCCTATGCGCCAAGATGACCACTAATCAACTTGTCAGAACCTGCACAATTAGTGCAGAAGTGTAGCATGAGTACGTAAATCAACGTGTACCCAGTAAGTATCTAGCCTAATCCCGGAGAAGTAGTGACGAGGGATCGACATCAACACTTACTAGTGGTCCAATAAATCAATTATAGTAATAAAAGTAGACATGTATAAAACATCGCAAGTTAGAACAGGGAAAACATGTATAAGTACATTATGCGATCCTTAACTGAACGGTAAACACAAAGTTCTCATATATCGGATAGTACCTCGAATGGAATATATAATTGCTAACACCAGGTAAAAGGTCACACCCCAAGTCACGAAAACTCATGGGCACACATACTTTTTATCAAACATTATGCACGATTCTGACGAAGCAAGCAGCCGATCCCATAAGAGTGTTTCATAGAACTGTCGAGGCGAACGACCCGATCCCATTAGAGTGTGTTACAATAATCCTACCGAGACGAATGGCCAGATCCCATAAGAATATGACACATGATACTGCTAAAACAAATGGTCCAATCGCATAAGAGTACTGTTGAGGCGTTCAGCCCGATCCATTAGAATATGAATCTTTAACGGGTCCTTAACCCGACTCACAAAATATACGTGTGAGTTATGAATTTCAAGAAAATATCCGATGAATACGCACAACGTGGGAGGGATCCGTAAGGGAAGTACAATTTCCACGGCTAATCAAGTAGCTCATCAAGTGTCTAAAATAGCAAGTCCATTACTCTACGCAAGTCTAGTCTCAGGTTATAATGTGAATTGAGCATTTAAACAAGCAAGAATAACTCAAATAGCACAATTAAAGCATGGCGTGAGTCTAGGTCTACCAGGACATAATCAGGGATTCTAGCATACGCTCGGACACTCGTCACCTCATATGAACGTTGCTCCCATAACATGTAGCCCATAAACAATATAACACCTACAGGGTAAGTTCCCTCTCGTAAGGTTAGACGAGAGACTTACCTTACTCCAAAATCCGATGGCAAACAATCTTAAACTTATGATATATGGCGAATATGGTCTTCATGAATCACCCCAAGTCACCCTCCATGTGCTCCAAAAATTTAAAAGTGAAGAAATGAACTCGAAATCCCAAAATTGGATGTTTAATACGCCTTCCAAGCCTTCTTCTTCGTGATCGCGGTCATTATCCACGCGATCACGGTTAACAAATTTTCCAACATCATATTCTTCATCGCGATCACGGTCAAAAACCTTGCGATCGCGATGTATAAATTGTGTTTCCTCTTCACAAACATCATTCAGTATAATAGCCATAACTTTTTGTACAATATTCCAAATGACAAACGGTTAGACTTTCTGAAAACTAGATTCAAGGACTAAAACTATCACTTTTGGATCATCCCGAATTTCTTTATATATTACAAGATATAAGTTCCCGAAAGCGGACCACCAATAGTAGAAAATTCCCTCTATGCGATCATGACACTTCCTGGAATACACTTTGCTCTTCACGATCACGGCCCAGACCTCCGCGATCGCATTTCACACCCCTGATACCAGTTATCAATAGTTCTAAATAGCCTAAAAGTGGTCTCAAACCATCCCAAAACTCACCTGAGATCCCGAGGAACCCCGTCCAATCATTCTAACAAGTCATAACACTTTATCCAAACCTATCCAGAGGTTTGAAACACCATGAATAACATCAAGACCACGAATCGACGATCAAAAAATTCTCTTAATTTTCAAACATCCAAACTTTGTTGAACGTGTACTAATCACACTTAAACATTTTGGAATAGCGCCAAGTTTTAGGTACAAGTAACAAATCACAAAACAAACCTTTTACATGGTTCGGAATCCCAAATGTATATCGATAACACAGAAGTCTGCCTCATATCAAACTTAGGATGTTCTAAAACTTCAAAATGCCAACTATCTACAATAGGCACTAAAATACTCGCGGTTCCCCCGAAACTCCATCCGAATATACGCTAGTGCAAAATCATCATACGAATTTATTGGAACCTTCAAATCCCGATTCCATAGTCGTGTAATTAAAAGTCAAGCCTTGGTCAACTCTTCCAACTTAAAGCTTCTGAATTGAGAATTTTCCTTTTGAATCAACTCTAAACTTTCCGAAATTCAAACCCGACTACATGCACAAATCATAATACATGAAATTAAGATACTCAAGGCCTCAAACCGCCGAACGACGCACTAGAGCTCAAAATGATTAGTCGGGTCATTACATTCTCCCCTACTTTATCATATGTTCATCCTCGAACGTGTTAGGAACCGTTCTAGAGTTGTCCAAAATTACTGTACAACACATCGTGAACCTACCTGTGCCATCAACTCTGACTGAAGGTCCATCTTGTACCTTAGCCCACAAGCCTTACAACCAAATTCCGACATCTGTAAATCTCTATAAGGTCCGATTCTAGCATATATACCCCATATCAATATCGACAAGTTGTACCCAAAACATAATCACAGCCCCATGCTGTAATCACACAATGCACCGCATATTTCATTTACCTATAGTAACATTGTCCCACCATAATAGCTACAACTTTACGAGCCCATCCTGTAGTGCATCCTACAACACATACAATCCTTTTTTCAACCCTCGCAATACTGCAAACATGAAAGTTGTGTAGAAATTCATAACCAGCTTCCAAATCAATAATTCATGGGGTCTCTCCACTCAATGAGAAACATTGCCTCATTCTGAACTAATTAGTGACATTTTCCTACCAATATACATAATATAAATCCTATTGCAATGGTTTCAGGTCCAACAACCTCGTCTTACCAAGTACAAGCTGCTCGATCCACAAACACACCAAAAGCATCTAAAATCTCACATGATGCCATTGATGTGCCAATAAGGCACAACTCGAATATGACCAATAAGGAAAATAAAATCAGGTAAAGAATTATCCACCCCGCGTAACATATAAAACAACCTTACAAATGCTATGAATCTAACTCAGAGATGAGGAACAAGATACACAAAATAAGTAAAAGAAACTGTACTCAACATCTCACTGTTACGGCGTGCAACCTGATCTAAATATCATACCCGTGGCGGCATGCCACCCGATCCACACAAGACATTCAATGAGAAAATACCAATCGAGCCAAAATGCTCATACCCACATAATGCCTGAATATCGACCACAAGCACACCAAGTGCATAAACACAACTCTGGGGAGATAGATAGCGTCATGAGCTACAAAATGCCAAGCACGACTAAGGTCCAATAAATGACTTGCATTTCGAGAGCCATCTCGCTCATGTAACACCACAAGCTACACAGGATCACAACAAACGTGTGAATAATCAAGTCGTCTCACAACACACATGGCATAAAAGAGTAGCACCTAAAACACACGAAGGCATGAATATCATCTAACAGGCCCAAAGACTCATCCATAAGCAATGTTATGCCGAGTAAGCATATCTGTTCTAGTATAGAATATACATTTATATTAGGCCTACCCATGGAACTCAAAGCCGATTCCGATCATCCCTAAATAGGTCTATAACCTCCCAAAGACTCCACAATGACTATATCCATGACAGATACGATCAACTATCAAATCATGAACAAACTTCCAAAGTTAGCAACCAAAGGTACAGAGCATCTCTCAAACAATTCTCCAATTAGTGACAGTACCAAAATCTTCATACCTAATTTCAGTCTCTACCACATAAATGAACGACACGTCACACTTATACGATCATCCCATGGGAGATACTCCCATGACCTTCTGCACCAGGTAGCAAAATCTGTGCATCCATGGCTACCAACAATACTATTTCTGTAATGAAAATCAAGAATCCGCAATTCAATACACTATGACTCTTCCACAGAATGCCATCCTCAAGCAACACTAAAATAGAGCCAGCATACTATGAACACCTTTCCACACTCCTCCGAGTTTGTGACATCCCGGTCAAACAAAATCGCAACCTTGATACTTCAATTTTGATTTCGCACCGGTCACTACACCTATCATGCGATTACGTGGAGGTACAAGAAATTCCTCATAACTCGTGAACCACCAGTAGATTAAACGCTTTATCGGCTAGAAACCATTCACTTAACTCATTTCAAAAAAAGCATCGCAACACACAACAAACTTCCCATAACCACAAATGACACTCAACTTAAGTCGTGGTTGAGACCTTCATAACCCTTCAGGACCCATTTGCACATACCCAAACCATCAGGATTCAATCCCATCAAATAACCAAATTATGCAGGCTATCAAGCCCGCAAGTATAGCCACGAAAAACCTATATAACCTTACCACACTGAAGGAACCGATCATTTCCATAACCATGCTGATCCAAACCACTACTACTGACTTATCTTCTCCCGATTTACTCTTGACTTGCCTTCAGAGTCAATACCTCTCCTACCCAACACACAATAGACCTCATTCGACACCCATCCCGAGTGACCCCAAACTGCAAGATCGCCTCACCTCAATGCCCATAGCCAATTTATTCTCTCCTCAAGCACTCAATAGTACCTGCGACTGATACACCATTTCTGATCAGATCTTCTGCGAATCCAAAGTTGTTTCTCCCATGTCTCTATAATTGTACTTTAGACCCGATGATAACATAGAAACACTGCAAGCACAATTCACACTCTACTGCAAGATCCAATCCTTGGCAGCATAACGAACCCGAAAATCCTTAAGCACAACACCTTAATCTCGAGCCCACTAGAATCATTATTGAGAGTCGCCCACTCTAATCCAGTCCTAGTTGTATAACCAAACAACTAGTGCTCTATTAGCACACAAAAACTCCGAAGAAGTAACCGAATAAATCCATTCCCTTTTACACCACATCCATGAGAAGTATAAAATTCGATTCATTTCACAACCTTCAAATATCAATAAGGTTACATGTAGCACACATCCATCAAATCCCTTGCTCGAATAACCCCTGATGTTTTCTTTCTTTAGTCATAACTAACCTACCAACGTACCAATAACCAGAAACTACAAAGGCACATAACCACATGACCCAATCATACACGGTAGGCTCCCACACTTAGCTTTAAGCCACAATCCCATAAATCCAGAATCCATAGTAACTTCTTCCTCTCAGTTGCCATGATCTCGCACCATTACTCGGCCAAATTTCTCATCAGTTCTTATTGCACTAATCATAACACATCCTGAATTATTTCCACAACCGCGCACTCGACCTCCTAACCATCGTACCATCATTTTCAAATGATTCAAGCTCGTATAGCAGTACATGCATCCCATTGAATAGAAGGTAGAACTCTTTATAGGAACTTATCAAAAATCACGCAACCGCTAACCTGCTCATAGGAGATAGCCCACCTGTGCAACTTCATACCAAAATCCTCCAATGTTATAGCCATAACCATATCCCTTATGAAATTAGTTTATTCTCCTAGGCACAGACTCATCATCCAGCTAAGAGTCTGTTCATCCGATTAGCATCAGCTGAAGGTCCAACAATACGTTCAATACTCAAAACTATATTACATCCTAAGATGATAGTCAAGCATTCACATTCCTACACTCCAAGAAAACTCCATTTGTCATATTCAAACTCTCTAAGTACAGAAACCACCTTAGGGATCATCTCCCTCGAACCCTCAATGCTCTGTTAACTTCTTCTTAGGTACCATCTCACAACACCGTACCCCAAAGGCAAACAAATGGATACCATCATACTGTCGAACCTTAGTGCATTCAAATAAGGACAAAGACACCACATCACAAACAAGGATTCCACCAAGTTCAAAAAAATCTAATATCTTTACTCCGTCAACCAAAGACAGAACATCAATAGTCCAACTGCCTCTCTAGCACTGGAATTAAATGTCAAATTCTCTAAACCATGAAACAAATAATCCTACTCTCGAGTCATTCGCTGCCGCGACACATAAGTAAATACCCCACCATTTACACCGGCACTACGCGATAACAATGCATGAACATCACAATACATTGTGCATAGTCTCGAAACCGTAGGCAACGATAACACTGGGCTGAAATAACAGAAAACCCCTCCACAAGTTGACGATAATAGTCCGCCTTCATACGCATGGAAAAACATCCTACACCATATATGTAGCATCTCTATAACTCACAGGTGCCCACCTGAGATCGAATACGAGACATCGCTTAAGAATGAGCAAGAATGAAGTGAAGACATAAGCTCTAGTGAAATCAAATCGCACGATGAGGAATCAAGAAAGGAAAGTTCTCCTAACAGCGTTGTAGCCTCTCGAAGACAAGTACAGACGTCTCTGTACCGATATGCAAGACTCTATTGGACTTGCTCATGACTCGTGAGACCTAAGTGAACGTAGTGCTCTGATACCAAACTGTCACGACCCAAATCTCACTATAGGTTGTGATGGCGCTAAACGCTATCATCAAGCTAGCCAACAATTAAACCTATACGTCGATTGTCGATCCAAGATGCATTTCAAATTAACATAAAAGTAAAGAGTGAAAGTTCGTTCTTTATTAATATAAAAAGTAACAAATGTTATTATTTTCAATGTTCAGATGTGACTGAAATATAAACCCCAAGCCATAACAGAATACAACCAAATACAAATCTGAATTCCCAAAATCCGATGTCACAAGTTCATGAGCGTCTACCAGGGAGTACAATAATAATACAACATCTATCTAGAATATAAGATAGACACGATAAAGAAAATAAATGTGATAGAGAGTCTGTGTGATGTGGATCGTAGCATGGAATGCAGCTCACCATTCCCCTCAGTAGCTGTGCCTATGCGCCACGATGGCCACTAACGAACCTATTAGAACCTACACAATTAGTGTAGAAGTGTAGCATAAGTACGTAAATCGACGCATACACATTAAGTAAGATTAACCCCAGAGAAGTAGTGATGAGGGGCCAACATCGACACTTACTAGTGGTTCAATAAATTAAGTGTAATAATAAGAAGTAGACATGTAAGAAATATGGCAAGTAAGAAGAGTCAAAAAAAATATAAGTGCATAATACGATCCTCGACTGAACAATAAACACAAAGTCCTCATATATCGGATACTACCTTGAATGTAATATATAATGGTCAACACTAGGTAAAAGTTCACACCTCAAGTCATGAAAACTCATGGGCACACTGACTTCTTATAAAACATTAGGCACGATTCTGCCGAGGCTGCGGCCCAATCCCGTAAGAGTGTTTCATAGAACTACTGAGACGAACTGCCTGATCCCATAAGAGTGTATTATAATGATCCTGCTGAGGCGAACGACCTGATCCCATAAGAATAAGATACATGATACTGCCGAGGCTAGCGGCCCGATCCCATAAGAGTACTGCTGAGATGTTCAGCCCGATCCCATTAGAATACGAAACTTTAACAGGTCCTTGACCCAACTCACTAAATATACGTGTCAGTTATGAATTTTAAGAAAAAATCAGATGAATACGGACAAAGTGGGAGGGATCCGTAAGGGAAGTAAAATTTCCATGACTAATCAAGTAGCTCGTCAAATATCTAAAATAGACAGTCCATTACTCTATGCGAGTCTAGTCTCAGGTTATAATATGAATTAAAGCATTTAAACAGACAAGAATAACTCAAATAGCATAATCAAAGCACGGACATAATCAGGAATTCTAGCATACGCACGGACACTCATTACCTCATGTGTGTGGAGCTCCAATAACATGTAGCACAAAACAAATATAACACCTGCGGGGTAAATTCCCCATCACAAAAGGTTAGACAAGAGACTTACCTCACTTCAAAATTCGATAACCGGTTCCAACGCCTTTCTAATACCTCAATCCGATGGCAAGCAATCTGAAACTTATGATATATGGCGACAATGTTCTTCAAGAATCATCCTAAATCTCCCTATATGTGCTCCAAGAACATAAAAGTGAAGAAAGGAACTCAAAATCCCGAAATTGGATGTTTAATACACCTGACATGCCTCCTTCTTCGCAATCGCAGTCATTAGCTACTCAATTGCGGTTAATAAATGTTCTAACATCATTTTCATCATCACGATCGTGGTAAAAAACCCTGCGATTGCGATGTACAAATTGGTTTTCCTCTTCACATACACCCTTTGGCATAATATCCATAACTTTCTGTACAAAATATCAAAAGACAAATTGCTTGATGTTCTGAAAACTAGATTCAGAGGACTACAACTTTTGTTTTCGGATAATCCTCAAATTCATTATAGATTGCAAATATAAGCTCTTGAAATCGTACAACCGATAATAGAAAATTCCCTATACGCGATCGCGACTCTTCCTTTTCCGATTGCGCTTCATAAGGCCTGGAATGCACTTTGCTCTTTGCGATCATGGCCCAGACTTTCACGATTGTATTTCGCACCCCTGAAACCAGTTATCAACAGTTTAGAAAGGCCTAAAAGTGGTTCGAAACCACCCCAAAACTCACCTGAGGTCCGAGGAACCCCGTTCAATCATTCTAACAAGTCCTAACAGCTTATCCAAACTTATCCAAAGGCTCAATTTGGTGGAAATTTCCCGTGTCCATTTTATCAATGGAGGAAGAGTATAGCGAGGCACAAAGAATTATTTTCCAGCAAAATAGGTGCATCCTAACATTCAAACTTTGCCGAACGCATCCGAATCACATTGAAACATTCTGGAACGACGCCAAATTTTATGTACAAGTCACAAATCATAATACAAACATATTGCTAGGCTCGAAATCTCAAAAGGACAACGATAACACCAAATTCCACCTCATATCAAACTTAGGAAGTTCTAAACTCTTCAAAATGTCAACTTTCCACAATAAGCGTCAAAACGCTCCTGGTCCACCCGAAACTCGATCCAAACAGACCCCAAGTCCAAAATCATCAGACGAACCTATTGAATCTTCAAATCCCGATTCCCAGGTCATTTATCAAACCTTGGTCAACGTTTCCAACTTAAAGCTTCCAAATTGAGAATTTTCCTTCTGAATACTCTGAACTTTCGAAATTCAAACCCGACTACACAGCAAGTCATAATACATTTAGTGAAGCTACTCAAGGCCTCAAACCGTCGAACGATGTTCTAGAGCTCAAAACGACCAGTCGGATCGTTACATCTATGTTGGGACAAACGTAATACCAGAGTTAAAAAAATAAGTTAATTGAATTTTTAAATACTAACGCTGATTGTTTTTCCTGGTCGCACTCAAATATGACAGGTATCCCACCAGAGGTGATGACTTAAATGAAATGAATATCCATTACACCCTCTGGTTAAGCAAATGAAGAGAAATTAGGGAGCATTCAAAAATCAGGTAATTCAAGAGGAGGTAAATAAATTTCTAAAAATTGGTTCGATTTGTAAGGTAAAGTACCTTGACTGGTTAGCCTATATTGTTGTTATGCCACAGAAAAACAGAAAATGGTAAGTATCAGTAGATTATACGGATCTAAATAATGGATGCCCTAAATATTTATATCTTTTACCGCATATAGATCAATTAACTGATTCTACTGCTGGTGATGAACTTTAAAAAATTTTAGATGCTTATTCTGGATATAATCAAACAAAAAGGATCCCCTATACGAGGAAAAAATTTCTTTTATTACAGCCAGTGGGACATGATGCTACAAAGTCATGCCTTTTGGCTTGAAAAATACTGGAGCTAAGTACCAGTTATTGGTGACCAAAATGTTTCAAGAGCATTTGGGAAAAACCATGGAAGTCTACGTCGATAACATGCTAGTAAAATCAGCGCAAACATAACATCATCTCAAACATTTGAGTGAAACCTTTGACATACTTCGAAAGTACAACATAAAGTTTAACCTACAGAAGTTTGCCTTGGTGTAGACTCAGGTAAATGTTTAGTTTCGATGTCTCTAACTGGGGGGAATTGAAGTAAACTTGGGTCCGATTAAAGCAATCGAAGAGGTACCGGATGTACTCACGAGTAAAAAGGAAGTATAAAGGCTAACTAGGAGAGAAGAAGCTCTAGGGAGATTCATATCTAGATCCTCAGAGAATGCTTTAAATTCTTCTCATTATTAAAAAAGAAAAATCAATTTGAATGGACTGATGACAGTCAACAAGCTTTGAAAGATTTGAAAGTATATTTATCAAAATCGCCTCTATTGTCAAAACCAAGTGATGGAGAGAGATTACTCATCTACTTAGCCGTATCAAAAGTAGTAGTAAGCTCAGTATTGGTGCGAGATGAAAAGGGTATACAATCTCCAATTTATTATGTTAGTAAGTCTTTGTTGGATGGTGAGACACGATAGCCTCATTTACAAAAACTAGCAATGGCACAATTATGGCATCAAGAAAATTATGACCCTATTTTCAATTTGATCCTATTTCTGTCGTAACTACTTATCCATTAAGAAATATTTTTACATAAACATCAATTATTAGGAAGATTAATTCAATGGGGGATAGACCCTAGTGAATATGATATTGTTTATTAGCCTCGAATTGCCATAAAGTCACAGGTACTAGCAAATTTTAGTTCGAGCTTACTTCCTGAAGCTGAAAATGAGGTAAGGGTATTTACCATATCTAATATGGTGACTTAGACATTATACAGTGGTGGATCCTCAAACATAAAAGGAGCAGGTTTTGGGTATTGTCTTGATTTCACTTTGAGGGGAAATTATTATGCAAGCAATAAAATGATACCATATAACTAATAATGAAGTCGAATATGAGGCGGTGATTGTAGGTTTAGAACTTGCAAAAGAGATGGGGATTGATCAGGTTGCAATCAAAAGCGATTCACAACTTGTGGTAAATCAAATTCAAGAGAACTATGTGGCTAGAGAAACATGATTGCAACAATACTTGAAAAAGTACGGGAATTATTGCGTCAGTTCCGAGCATGGAAAGATATTCAAATTCCACAAAGGAAAATGCAGAGGATGATGCATTTGCAAATCTAGGATCAGTATCCGATGTGTCGAATGCGAAAAATGTAATCGTGGTGCATTTATTTCACTTAGTGCTCGATCAAGCCAATAATGAGGTAAATTTTAATAATTTAACATGTCATTGGAGGAATGAATTTGTGAATTATCTGCAGTATGGAATATAACCCGAGGATAAAACCAATCCCAATTGTGACGAATGAAAGCAGCTCAATACTGTTTAATGTAAGGCAATTTCTATCAAAAGATGTTTGGCGGACCCTTAGCTCGATTCCTTGGACCCTCACAAACTGAATACGTGATGTGAGAGGTACATGAACGACATTGTGGAAATCATGCTGGTGGAAGGTCACTAGTGAACATTTTAATAAGATCAAGGAATTACTAGCCAAAAATGGAAGAGGGGGCGAAAAACTTCATAAAAGGTGCGATAATTCCCAACAATATTCAAATAATATGTATCAACCAGTAGAATTGCTTCATTTAGGTATTGCACTGTGGTTGTTTACAAAATGGGAAATAGATATTGTAGGTCCTTTGTCTCAAGCAGCAGGAAAAGTAGTGTTTTTATTTATTTTAAGTGATTATTAGTCTAAGTGGGTGGAAGCAGGTGCCTTCAAACATATGAGAAAAGAAGGTTATCGACTTCATCTAGAGAAATATAATATGTAGATTTTAGGTTCCAAGGAAAATTGTATGTGATAATAGACTATAATTTGTGGGAGTAAAGGTCATTGATTTGGTCAAAGGATGGAAAATCAAAAGGATTAATTCAGCACCATATCATCCCATAGCTAATGTACAAGCGGAGTTACATAAAATTACTGTCAATAATATAAAGAAACGTTTGGAAGCATCAAAAGGCAAGTGGCCTGAGGTGCTACCTAGAGTATTATGGCCTACTGAACAACGACAAAAATAAGCACGGGGGAAACACAATTTTCACTTGGTTATGGTACTGAGGTACAAACTCCAGTAGAAATAGGGGAACCAAGCCTGAGGTGTGAACATACAAATGAACTATCCAGTGAGTAAGAGCATTGAACGAACTCTGATTTGGCAGAAGAACGGAGGGAAGCAGCTTTAATACAATAGAAGAGCGAATCTTCGTTATTTTAAGATTGGGGACTTCATTATTAAGAAGGTGTTTCAATTAACACAAGCGGTAAATGCAGGGAAATTAAGTCCGAATTAGGAAGGACCATACCGAGTTTGAGGAATTACTGGAGAGCATATGAATTGAAGACCATGGACGGGAAAGAGTTACCTAATTGGAATGCAGTACACTAGAAGAAATACTACTTTTGAGCAAGTACTTACGGTTAGGTATCTCAAAGTTCATTATTTATTATTTTGTATGATTTTTACTAACCTCTTTAGATGATAGGCAAAAGCTAACCAAAACCAGATGATGACATTAGAACCAAAAGAGAATACTTAATAATTCTCAGTAAAGGTTACAACAATTCTGATGGCAAAGGTTTAGCCGTCATCTTTTTAAATATTACCCTCGAGTCTCGTGTGATTTCCTTTTCAGAAAAAGCACCGCGGAGAAAGTTGATCAAGTATTCAAGTTTTCATACTTCAAAGCTCAAACACTGGGGGAGACTATACATATGGAATAAGCATAGCTAAAACCATATCTCAAGAAATTCTTAAACGAAAAACCTTGAACAAAATTTTAATTTCCAAGCTCAAAGATTGAATGGGAAGTGAAGAATTGAAGATTCAATAGAAAACTCCCAAGAGTTATTAGGTTATGGCTACAAAAATAGTCACAGAATAACTATGACCATACCTGTAAACCTATTATAAGAAAGTAGTTATTAAAATGATGTGCATGAATATTTGTTTTGAAAGCTCAAATAAAACTTCTTCAAATTACTTTATATTTCATATTCTTAAACCAATATGAAGATCAGACACCATCTTCATCAATGTCGCTTATATAAAAGGGATCTTTTTTATAAGTAAGACCGTGTGTATTTAGTCACTTTGGACTAAAGCTTTCATTTTACTTAAATAATACGAAAATAAACTGAAAAGTTAATGAGAAAAAGCATATATAAAACATGCTGAAAATTAAGATTGACGTTGACAAAAGTTACAAAAAACAAATCAAAACATCCAAATATATCTAGAAAACATCATTGCTGGGATAGAAAACTAAGTAGCATCTTGATAAGGAGCGAAAGGATCAACTTGGGGACTAGAAGATCAGCAGAATCAGCAAAATCAGCCTCCAAACTGTCTTTGCTAAAATCAGCCTTGGAACTTTCATCCTTGGGTATAGAGAAACTTTGGCATTGCTGAGTGATTTCAATTGCGTCCTTAGCTCTGGAAATCTCAGCTTCAAGATCAAAAGCCTTCTTGGCTAGCCTCAGTCAAATTTTCAAGACGAGTGATCAGGAACACCCAACTCACATCCAGTGTTAGTTTGTCCTCGAGAGCCTCGTAGTCTTTCTCCAGTTGTTCAACTTCAGCCCTCAGATCTTCTTTTTCAGCTTTGGCAGCATCACATGAAATCTTCAAAGGTTCCAATGTATTTTCAAGGAGCTTAACTTTGTTGGAGGAGGCGCGAAGATCTTCTTGATCTTTAGTCAATACCTAGACCAGATCACCCGCATACACTTTTTTTTTATTTCAGAAGTTCTTTCAAACTTCGAATCTCCTCAATGGCCCTTGAATTCTTCTTAGCAAAAGTGGCCTCCATCCTAGCTTTCTCCTTCACTACCTGATTGGAAAAAGCCTTCATTACTGCTAACTCAGCAGTAGTGATCCTACGTTGTTGTTCCAGGTTTCTTTGTCACCGGCCAAGACATCCTTCTCTAGTTGAAGGCTCTCCCACTGCACTTTCAAGTAATCAACTTCCGTGCTTAAGTCTACAACTTGTTTCTTAGTCCAAGCCAATCTCATCATCAACTCTGTGCCTATTAGTTTCATCTGCAAAAATGCAAAGAGAAAGGTGTTATAAACCTACGGAAGGAAGAAATGAAAGAAGTAAAAATGAAAATACATACCTTGAGAGCAGAATGAATTAAATCATTCATCGGATAAATGGAGGAGAGGGAGTTGAGTTGTTTCCTCTCGTCGGAGCCGATCAAGGGCTTCAACCAACTCGCAGCTCGGTGAGATTTCTTCGCCAAGCTGATACCCTGGGGGACTTCGATCATAACTTGATTTATACCGCTCCCAGTGGAAGGACCAGCTTCATCTCGAGGGATAGCAGTAGGAGCAGCAACGGGAGCAACGAGACTCATAGAAAGAGTCACAAGAGGTGGCTCTTCAGATATGAAGCCAAATTCCTCCCTCTTCACCCCCTTTCAATGAGGCTCGAAAGGGGGGTTCGAAGTAGGCTCAGCATCTTAATCCTCCAAAATTCTAGAGGGGCATCCTCGAGCTCATCAACTAAGTGAAAAAGATACAGAGTCTGAAGGCTGATTTTAAGGAACGTTGGATTCATCACCCAAAATGAATCGCCTCCTAACTGGAGGCCTCTTTAGCAAGGCACCTTCATCTTCATCCTCTTCATCAGAGGAAGGGATTCTTTATCCTTCCTCTTTAAAGATGACACAATCAAAATCTGCTCCTGAGCAGTGTTAACATCGAGTCTAACTGTCAAAGGGGGAGCAGGTCGAACACCATCGATTGCAAATCCTGTAAATTAAAAAGGATGTCAAAATAAGAAGGAAAAAGGAAAAAATTCACTGTAAAGTAAAGTAACATACCGTGGGTTTTAACTTTCCATCCAAATTTTTGGGATATAAACTTCCAAGATGTTTGTTCCGTAGGATCAATAGGTAACATCTTTTCTACCTAATCACAAAAGTCAAGAAGCTCACTGAAGACTTCCATCACTGCTGAAAAAGAAGAAAATAGGGCAAGAAGGTTAGAAATCGTAAGAAAGAAAAATGGCAGAATATAAAGTAAAGGAAAATACTTACGTAAAAAGGCATATTCACTTCTCCTACTAAAGCACGGGTTAGGATAGCCACGAACCGAGCATACCAGCCTCGATCACGATCATCTTTAGGACTAACCAAGATGTGTTTACTTCTCGCTATAAATGTGCAAAAAGCTTCGGAAAATACAGATGGAGGAGATATCAGAAAGTAAAAGGTGCGGAAACTAAACCCAACAAGTAGCGAAGGCGAGCTACTACCCTCCACATTATCGGGGCTATTTTCCCAAGGAAAATTTTGAAATAGCAGCAGAACTCTATAATCACTTGGTCAATTGGAGGCTTGAATCCTGAGGTGAAAGGATAAGTATAGATTAACGAATAACCTTCACGGTATGTGGTTATTCGGTCATCAACACTATGGGCTGTGATCGAGAAATTAGGTTTCCAGTGGCATTCTCTGCGTACGAGGGGAATAAGACCATATTTTCTAAGGGACTGATAATGGTCAGCAGGGTTAAGTTCTTTTATGGAGGAAACTTCTATACTCTGTTCTTCATAACCGTAAATAAAAGAAAATTCCTGGGGAAGGATCTCTGAAACTAAAGGATCTAACAGTGGTTCGATTTAATCTCTAGCTTTTGAAGAAGATTTAGGAGTGGATATAGATTTAGCTTTGAGGCAGAAGATGGTTTCGAAGAATTTTTCTTAGATGAGGTAGGGTCCCGACTTGATATGGAACTTAGGCTAAAAAGCCTACAGATGGTAGGCTATAATCTCGTGTTTAAGTCTCTTAGTGCACTCTAATTTACTGCACTTTTATTGTGTTTGAGCTTTAATCGCTAGTGTTTTATACTTATTGCGTGTTTTATGTCTTGTAGGAGTTCATCATTCAATCCTCACTCAAGACCCGAGTTTGGATCATTTTATGTTTTCCTTTACTTTAAACATGTTTGTGATGAAATGCTCCATATTTATGGAGTAGTTCTCTTTAGGTTTTGACGGATTTGGTGTATTGATATTTGTTTGTGGAATATAAGTCTAGTTTTATGTATTGAATCGTTTGGGATGATTTAAATGTTGCATCTATATTCACATGTTCATGCAATAGAGAGAGGCATAACTTGTGATATCTTTGCATTATCTTGTTGGTTGAATTCATTAATTCTTCTTAGTAATCAAAAGAGGCTAGTTGAATTATTGATTAAACCTAGTTAGGAGGATAATCGAGATAGGGTTTCCGAAAGACCAATCCACAATGCATTCTTACATGTCTTCACGTGCTTAAACTGGTTCATCTTATGAGGTTGAGACTTAATCGAGAAATAAGTTTCTACTAAACGTTTGAACTAATAATTGACTGAATTCGAGAGACTCACTTAAACATTAGAAGTGAATTATCTAGAGTTAGATCCCAAATAATTATCTTTCACCTATCCAATCAACCCCTACTTTCTCCCACTTATAACTTCCTTGCTTACCTTGGTTGCGCTGTCATTAGTCAATAGCATTAGATTTTTAGTTAATTGTAGTTTTATAGCTTTAGATTCTTAGTTAATTGTAGTTTTAACCACATAAATTTAAATTGTTGATCATCTTGTATAGCAATCCAGCTACAAACTACAATAATACTGTTAAACTCCAATCCCTGTGGATACGATATTATACTATACTATCTTTGACTAGCGAGCATAATTAAAGCGGTGTTTTGCGCACGTCAAATTTTGGCATCGCTGCCGGGGATTGGAAATCAATAGTATTTGAAATAGTTTGTAGTGCTAATTCAGGAATTTTTTTATTTTATTTTATTTTATTTTTTCCTTTTTACGGTTGGTGTTCTTTGACTGTGAGCAGGTTGCAGGTAAGAGTGGTGCATGACTTGATCTTCTGGGAAAGAATTGCTACCATATGAACTAGAAATGGAAAAACAACTGTGACAGCTGAGGAAGGAAAGAAATCTCCTTGAGAGTATAGAGAAGGTTGGGCAATCCTCAACCAAATAAACTATAGCTCGAGATGATGATAATGTGGATTTGGCTACAACAGATGCAGCTCAACAATGAGAAAAAGCTGCACGGGATGCTAAGGAAGCAGCTACTCGAGATGCATAGATTATCTACGAAGAAGAGAGGGCTTGGAGAATTGTCCATAATCAGCCCTTAGCTGCAGCCCAGTTCGGAAATATAGCTCCTGGTGCCGAGAGACCACTTAGGGATTACACTAGACCACCTCCAGTTGTAGCGAACAATTTCGAGTTGAAGCAAGAGTTGCTCCAAACTCTTCAAAACTGATGTGTCTTCGGAGGAAAGATGAATGAAGATCCAAATAATCATCTAATGGACTTCGAGGAGATTTTGAACATATTTCAATACAATGGTGTGTCACAAGATGCAGTTTACTTAAGGGCATTCCTGTCACGCCCCGAACTTGGAGAGCATGACTGCTGCTCAACCGAGTAAACCTGGTCGAGCAAGCCTACTTTACATCAACATCTTATCATAATTCATTCATGATTTATCAAAACATCATTGGTGTCATGACTTTTAAATTGAATACATTTGGCTCAATGGCCTACAATCTTTCACATGATGGGTGCGCAGCCTCACAAATACTGTGAACATAAATACATAACAAAATTCAAATGATTAATTACATGACCCACAGTGTACATGGAGCTTATATGACAATAGATACCTAAGTACATGCACAAACTAGACTCGAATACCCACTGGAACGGCAGCGGGCTCACCATAATATACTGGGAAGAAAATCCCTATCAAAGATCCACATCATCCTGTAGAAGTATAACTGAATCCGTTAAAAGATACAGCGTCCCCGGCAAAAGGTACGCGAGTACATGTGAAAGAGTACTCGCATGTAAGGCAAACAGAACAATATATGAAATTATGATAAATAAGAGGCATATGAAGTAATTCAAAAACTATTAAAGATCCCATAGATTCGCATTTCAAGTCTCGTTATGCTTACATCATTTGAAGCTTTTTTTTAGGATTAACTATGCTATATGAACTATGCGTGGAATACATAATATAAGTTAATTGAATCAACATGTACAAACAAGGCCAATGAAAGTGGCACCTATTGTCTGCGTTAACAATGCGCCTCACTAGACCGTCCATATCCCGCTCTAATCTTACACCTATACATTTAACCTGTGCGTTTCATAGACCGATCACATTGTTTACATACACAATACACATGTGCATTTCATAGAAAGTTCACATGATCATAACACAATACACATATGCGTTTCATAGAGCCTTCACAGTATCACCTATACAATACACCTGTGCGTTTCATAAACTATTCACAGTGTTTACTTACACAATACACCTGTGCATTTCATAGACCGTTTATAGTGTTTACTTACACAATACACCTGTGCGTTTCATAGACCGCTCACAGTGTTTACTTACACAATACTCCCGTGCATTTCCTAGACCGTTCACAGTGTTTACTTCCACAATACGCATGTGCGTTTCATAGATCGGTCACAGCGTTTAATCACACAATACACCTGTGCGTTTCATAGACCGTTCATAGTGTTTACTTACACAATACACCTGTGCGTTTCATAGACCGTACACAGTGCTTATTTACACAATACAATTGTGCGTTTCATAGACTGTTCACAGTGTTTAATTACACAATACGCTTATGCATTTCATAGGTCGTTCATAGGATTTACATGCACCATACACCTATTCGTTTCATAAACCATTCATAGGATTTACATACACAATACACCTATGCTTTTCATAGACCGTTCATAGGATCAACACATCATTATGCAGATGACCATACATAAACCCAAAGCGACATGACTAGCGCTACTTTTAAGGTCGTAAGTTCCCGGATCATTGGAACACTTCATGTTCCAATACGTCAATTTCAATGGCACATGGTCCAAATACATTTTCCATAAGATTTATCGTCACTTGGCATAGGACATCCCTCTTCCACTTCATTATATACTCCCATGTCATCTTAAGATCATTAGCTAAGTTCATGATTCTTGGGAACTTAACATCTAAGTCATTTACATTAATTATTTTAGAAGCATATATACTATGATTGAAACATTAATTATTTTAGAAGCATATATACTATGATTGAAACCATTGGGACTTACAACACCTCACATTTCTCATTTTGGGAAACGGCCACATTTCATATTCATTCTATCACTTATTTGTACTTGCCATGGGTGATCACAGGACGTCAGAATATTTAAAATAATTAGGAACACCATAACCTCTCCTCATGAGCGCGTAGGAGCTTATAACACATTGGAATCTTAAGTGCAAATACATTCATCATTATTTCATTGGCTCCCTTGGCCATATATTATTCTTCATTCATGGAATTGTGGTCGTATATCATATTCCGCACTTTCATTTCTTTACTTTCAAGGATTATCATCATAAACATCATCATATAGAATACTCTTGAAATACCTTTCCCTAGAATGGCAATACACAATTTCAACTCATGAATAAGTAAGAACTCAAATATATCGGAAATATCTACCAAGCATAGCATTAGTTAGAACAACCACATTTGGACATGACTTGAGTATATAAGCTTTTGGATAATTCTATTTTCGGAGTCAATTTGGGATAGTTGAATCAAGGCTCATTTCATAATATTTCACACATCATTTCATTTCATTGGCGTTATTGGCCACAAGTATAACATTCATTCTCTGCACGGTGTCCACACTTTATATCCCCAACTCACTACGTTCACTTTCAAGCATCTTTGTAGATTATCGACAATAAGGAATCCCTAATCAGGACTGTTAGTACACCTATGAGCAATTAAGAGTCTTATGCACATTGAGACTTCTTACACAATTTGGCATAATAGCCTTCACTTGAAACACTACTTGGAGTCACAACATTTTTATACCCAACTCATGCTTTGAACACATTTCCGAAGGATAACATCATAAGATAAGAGCATCTGGAACACATTTTGAACATATATCTTTCACCACAAAGCTTATTCGGAATAATTAATTTATAATGGATAACTCGGGACTTACAAAAACATCATGGAATTCAATTCTAGGATAGAAGTTTAGCCAACATACCTTGCTTTGAGCTTTCCTTAAGTCACTACAATGTTCCAGAAATCCTAGCAACTTCAATCTATTTCGAGACATAACAAAATTGAACAAAAATTAGGAAGATATTCATGGCCTCAGCTCATTTGAGCATTTTATCAAACACTAGATGTGCAAATTGGTTACAAGGTTCTTCCACAAGATTCCTTTTGCTTCACAACCCAATCTTTACCCACTTGGGCTCAACAATCTTTCCACAAATTTATTGGTACATACATGTATACAAATACTCTCACAGCCAAGAATCATACTCACAATCACCCATGTTTTACCCCAAACTCGAAATTGAAGTCTAGGGTTAGAATCTTACCTCCTGAGTGAAGATCTTGTGAGATTTACTTATTGGATTTTAAATCTTGGATAAGATCTTGATGAAAAAAGCACTTGATCTTCTTCCTCTCTCTAGAACACTCTCACTTCTCTCTAAAAATGTCAGATTTTTACCTTCAAAACGAGCCCCAAAGGCTATTTATCAAAATGGGGTCGGGTTATAAAAATAGAAAAATGGAACCTCCGAACTCAGGTCTGCGGTCGTAGAATGGACCGTGAAATTGATGCCCTAAACTGGGCTAAACTGGTTAGGTCATTCTGCGGTTCGTAGTCCACGTATGCGGTTCACAGGAATGATTCTGCGGTCGCGAAATTGATGGCAGAATCACATTCTGCCAGCCTTTTGTAATTTGGTCATAACTTCTTATAGAAGTGTCCAAATGATAAACGATTTGATGAATTGGAAAGTAGACTCAAAGGGCTTTAATTGGATAGGTAGATCACCTCCTAAGTCATTATAATTTGGTAGTCGCATGTGTTTAAAGTAGGATCTTGTGCAAATTTAAAAATCCTTTCCAATTAATGTATTCAGCTTGTTCCACACAAAATTCTTGCCACTCACAAAACTCCTTAGTATGTTCCAACACATCTTATACATATATTTTCATTTAAAAATAATGTGGTTCTATCCCATGGGTCTCCTTTAATCCTCGAACACATTAATCTCAAATGCCATTGGCGCACTTTAAAATCTTAAATCTTAGGACATTTTAATGGGGCCTTACAATTCCCCTTCACAGTCAAAGATAATACGAAGCAGTGGCTTCGAAGCATACCTAATGGATCGATTCGAACATGGGATGAGATGACCAGAAAATTTCTTGATAAATATTTCCCATCAGTTAATACGAGCAAGTTTAGAAGAGAAATCCATAACTTCTGCCAGAAAGAGAATGAAACTATTTCAGAAGCATGGGAGAAGTTTAAGGAAATAGTCAGGAAGTGTCAACATATCAGAATTAAACTCTGGATGCAACTCCAGGATTTTTGCGATGGATTGAAGCCGGCCTCACATAGAGTATTGAGCAATGCAGCTGGAGGTCCGTTGATGATGAAGACTCCAGAGGAGATAGTCATAATTCTTGACGAGTTATCTGAAGATGCAAATCAGTGGCCCTCTAAGAGTGCTGAAAGAAGAAGATCAATTGGTGTTCACCAGGTTGATGCTAACACATCTGTGCATCAAAGAAGTAGGGAGTTAATGTATATTGGTTTGAAGGTGGAGTCATGGTTTGACATAAGTGTGGGATTTTCAACTATAAAATGTATGTATTAAAGTGCTTAGGGAGGTGTAGTCACTCTATATCCAAATGTATCCTGCCCCTCCCGCAGCCTACATTACAACCAATGAAAGTCCTACTTGATCCTTAACTGAATGAGCTCAATTAGTAGAGCAGTACACTACGGGCAAGCCTATGGTGCATCTTTTGTGGCATATGAATGTTATTTCAGAGAGTGAGCGAGTTCTTTCTATCAAGAGTTCCTAATTGTTCTCACTTTTCATAGTGTGTGGAACCACTCTCTATTGTTGTGTGAGGGCACTTAATTCATAAAGGAAAGGTGATGTTGTTGACCTCTATGTTAGAGTAAGTGAGTGGGTTATAAATAATGTGTGGCGCTTTTGAGTCAAATCTTGAGGCAAAGATGTTACAGTATTGTACTTTATCTAATTTAAATATTCTTGGCATGTTGAGTTATGAGAGTTTCTTAAAAAGGTCGGGTCTATGTAAAGTAGTTTGATTGCTCAAGGACGAGCAATGGTGTAAGTGTGGGATGTTGATGGTAGGCTATAATCTCGTGTTTTAGTCGCTTAGTGCACTCTAACTTATTGCAATTTTATTGTGTTTGAGCTTTAATCGCTAGTGTTTTGTACTTATTTCATGTTTTATGCCTTGTAGGAGTGATTCTGAGATATGTAGATGTTATGGAATGAATTTGAGTTATTTGGAGCTTTGAAGTCTGAGTAAATGTCACGCTCCGAGCTCGGGGAGTGCGACCGGCGCTCAACCGAGATAACCCGGCCAAGCAAGCCTGTACAATACCTCCTACCCGAACTCCCCCAGGATTAAGGAGAAAATCTATTTCATTAGTTAGACAATAAAGATGATCATGTGAACAACATCAATTCACTAACATTAGTTACATCATTTTAAGTCTCAAAATACTTGCAATTTCATAGTTTGAAGTGGTACATGTGGTACAAATACAACATTACTAGTTTGACCTTCCCAACGTCAATATACTACCCACACTATGTCTACGGAGCCTCTAATACATACAAAGGAGTACAATGATAATGTCGGCAACTAGGCCCCAGATATACCTCTAAACTGAATGTACAAAGAGAAAAGGAAATACGACCCTGAAATGAAGTGGGGCTCACCAAGTCAGTTAGGAGGAGGGTGCACTACTATCGCAGATCAAAGCTAACTGCAGAGAAACCACCTGCATCCATTTAAGATGCAGCGGCCCCGAAAAAAGGGGCATTAGTACATGTCGAATAGTACTAGTATAAAAATCAAACACCCTCCTCGAGGATTTGAAGTGCAGCATAAATGTGACGAATCAAGGAAACAAATAAAGAGCTTAATAGCCGTAAAACCATAGAAAAATAATTTAAAGCTTTCAAAAACATTTATAAATTTCAAGTTGGGAATCCTCTATATGACCTCTGTCACAATGCCATAATATCTACACAAAGCGGCCCCACTGCCTCACCCCAATGTGTGCAAGTAGAATTTTATTCACAATCACATTTTCTACACAAAGCGGCCCTGCCGCCTCACCCCAATGTGTGCGGGTGGAGGTGATTTCACAATCACATTCTCAACACAAAGCGCCCTCCCCCCCACCCCAATTTATGCGGGTGGAGGTGTATTCACAATCACATTCTCTACAAAAAGCGACCTCGCCACCTCAACCCAATGTGTGCGGGTGGAGGTTTATTCACAACGCCATACTTTGGATTCCTAGAACGGTAATAGTTGTACACCAGATTTATTCCAAATCAACCATTTGGTACCTTTGGCCTTAACAAGTATAAATTCATAAGATTTCATCATATGAGTAATAAGGATTTGATCACATTGATTTCATACAAAGTTTTCTTCCCAAAAAGGGTATAACATGACTAAGTCAAAATAGAAAATCATTAACACATGAGGGTCCGGACACGTTATGCAATTTGAGAATCAATTTGCAAGCTTGAATATCCCACTTCAATAGTATCACAAGATCGGACTACACATGACGGAGTTTTGTGAGAATTCGGGAACTACGATACTAGAAGAAGAGTTTAGCCTTCATACCCGAAAATCACCCCTTAATAATACTACGATGGTCCACCACACTAAACAACTTCAATCTACAAAAATGCAACACAATTGCGCCAATATTAGTAAGATCTCTATACTTTAAGTCATTTAGACTTTTATCAAACATCTAATGTGCATATCTTTCTACAACCTCCTTCAATGGAATTTCTTCACCTGACAACCACCTTCCACACCAATGATTCACCTCATAACTTCCATTAGCACATGCATGCCCAACACTTCACTCCCAACCCATAAATGCTATCAATTAATTCATTTACAATCTCTACAATACCAACACAACCTAGGTTAGGCACTTATGGCTTCCAATCACCATCCCATAAGTCATAACACATATTTCATACATAATTAATCACCATAGATTAGTTAGAGATGGTAGACATACCTCTTATAGTGAAACTCTTGAGAATCCCAACTTGTAGTGTTCTTGACCAATTTTGGGATTTGAATGGAAATCTATGGATCTTTTAAGATTAATCCTTATAAATATAAGTGTTTAGGTGTAGTAATCAACTCAAAATACTCCAAAAATATTACTTGGTTCATGGGAGGGAAGTATAGGACGGATTCCCCTTGATCGAGCAAGCCCTAGCTCAAAGAAATGACTTAGCCACTCTCTCTACCCGGCCTTGGGGGTATTTATAGGGCTCTTACGTGCACGGCCGCACACCTGGGCAAGTGACCGCATATCTGGCCGTGCACACAAGGCATAATACACTCTTATATGCGCGGCCGCGCATCTGGGCGCGCATATGGCATAGGTCTGGTAAATGGCCATAACTTTCTCTAGAAATATCCAAATGACAAATGATTTGATGCTTTGGAAACAAGACTAAAAGGGATTTAATTTGATAGGAATATCACCACCTAAGTCTTTATAGTTTGGTAGCAGCATGCATTTGAAGTCGGAACTTGTGCGAATTTATCTGAAACTTTAGCCCATTGCATAGTTCCCAACATGGCTTAGTTCTAGGGATCTCCTTATGACCTCAACAATATCCAATACAACTCTTATACTTAATATCATGATTATCTATGTTTTTACAGTCCTTAACCTCTCATGAAAGGCAAGACGACACTTAAGCGATTTGTGAGCGTGCTTATGGCCTCGGACTAATAGGAAATTTAAGGGGCCTCACATCCTCCCCTCCCCCCCCCCTATAGGATCATTCTTCCTCGAATGAGGGTCAAAATCCGCCATTAGCATCTAATGTGACCCAAATGTTACTTCGCACACCAGCAGTCCCAAATTTTGACTAACTCCCTAAATTTCCAAAACTTTCGCGAGAGTTTCCCCTGTAATTGGGCCTATTCACCTGCCAGAGAATCCCAAAACCAATCCTAACAACATAACCACAATATAACATGTAAAATAATGGAAACAATACTGGCCACAATTCCATAAACATTACACTACCAAGAAGGAGAATCCTTAACATAAGTTGTATGGGGGAAACAAAATTTGTAGAAAGTTAGCTTTTAACATCATGGACACAATTACATAAATTAGGATACTTCTTTTTCATCTCTTCCTCAGCTTCCCAGGTGGCCTCTTCGGCTTGTTGGTTTTGCCATAACACTTTCACGGAGGCGATCTCTTTATTTATCAGCTTTCGGATTTGCCTATCAAGAATGGCAACTGGAATCTCTTCATAAGTCAATTCCTCATTAACCTCTATAGTCTCAATCGGAACAATAAGCAACAGATCTCCAACCACCTTCTTTAACATGGATACATGAAACACCGGGTGGACAAAGGACATCTCCGGAGGTAGTTCTAGCCTGTAAGCCACCTGGCCAATCCTCTGAATGGTTCTGTATTGTCCGACATACCGGGACTCAATTTTTTTTTTCTTACTGAACCGCATTATACCCTTCATGGGGGAAACCTTCAAGAATACCCAATCATTCTCTTGGAATTCCAAATCCCTACGACAAACCTCCGAATAGGACTTCTGACGACTCTGAGCAGTTTTCAACCAATCCTTAATGACCTTAACCTTCTCCATAGACTGATGCACGAGGTCTTGTCCTATAAATTCTGCTTCCCCAATCTCGAACTATCCTTAGTGCACCATCATCCTTGCCAAGAGAAAAAGCCATGGTCTTATGTTTATGAATTCCCTTCTTCAACTGTACCAACAACGGATCATCATACTACTTCTCCTTGACTTCCACAACTAGCGATGATTCAGCCATATTTTGCACAATCACCCCTCCTTCACTAGAGCCAGTAAGACGGACTCCCAAACTAGCCAACCGATGAACCTCCTTGGCCAACGACCATTGATACGTATCCAAGTGAGCCAAACTGCCCATAGATTTCTGGCTAAGAGCATCCTCCACAACATTAGCTTTCCTCAGATGATATAGAATATCGATTTCGTAATCTTTGAGTAACTCAAGCCACCTTCTCTGCCTTATATTCAATTCCTTGTGCTTGAAAATATATTAGAAGACTCTTATGGTCCGTGAATATATCCACATGGACCCCATAAAAATAATGACGCCAAATATTCAATGATTCTTGAGTTGCCGAGAAGAACAAGCAATCACCTTGCGATATTGTATCAATACACACCCTAGTCTGATTCTCGAGGCATCACAATACACGACAAACCCATATGTACCCTCTAGTAGGGTCAACACTAGTGTCGTAGTCAATCTTTCTTTCAACTCCTAGAAGCTCTTTTCACAAGCATCCGACCATTGGAAATTAACTGCCTTCTGCGTCAATTTAGTCAATGGAGAGGCAAGAGTAGAGAACCCCTCCACAAATTTTCCTTTAATACCCAGCTAAGCCCAAGAAACTGCGAATCTCTGTTGGAGTTATAGGCCTTGGCCAATTCTTCACTGCTGCGACCTTCTGCGGATCAACCTTAATTCTTTCTCTAGAGACGACATAACCCAAGAATGTGACATATTCAAGCCAAAATTCACATTTTGAAAACTTCGCATACAACTGGTGCTAATACAGAGCTTGTAGAACTGCCCTGAGATGATCGGCGTGGTCCTCTTGAATTCGTGAATATACCAGAATATTGTCAACGAATACTATCACAAAAGAGTCGAGGAACGTCTTGAAAACTCGGTTCATAAGATCCATGAAAGCTGTCGGGGCATTTGTTAGCCCAAAAGACATCACCAAAATTTCAAAGTGCCCGAACAGGGTCCTAAAAGCTGTTAAGGAATATCCTACTCCCTGATCTTCAATTGGTGATACCCGGATCTTCAATCAATCTTGGAGAAATACTTAGCACCTTGCAATTGATCAAACAAGTCATCTATCCTTGGCAATGGGTACTTATTCTTGATCGGGAACTTGTTGAGCTACCGATAGTCAATACACATTCTCAGTGACCCATCTTTCTTCCATACATAGAGAACTGGTGCGCCCCAAGGCGACACACTCGGCCGGATGAAACCTTTCTCGAGCAAATCCTTCAATTGTTCCTCTAGTTCCTTCAGTTCGCTGGCGCCATTCTGTAAGATGGAATAGATATAGGCTGTGTGCCTAGAATCACATCAATTCCAAAATCAATCTCCCTTTCTGGTGGGATCCTAGGGAGCTCATCCGAAAAGACCTCCAGAAATTCATTCACAATAGGCACAGACTCAAGAGTAGGTACCTCAGCATCGGTGTCTCTAACCCGAATCAAATGGTAAATACACCCCTTGTTGATCATCTTTGTGGCCTTAAGGTAAGAAATAAACCTACCCCTCAGCATCACATTATCCCCCTTCTATTCAATTGTTGGGTCATTTGGAAATTCAAACCTAACGGTTCTGGTTTGTCAATTAAGCTTGGCAAAACATGAATAAAACCAGTCCATCCCCATTATTACATCAAATCAACCATCCCTATCTCAATGAGATTGTCCATGGTGTCTCGACCTCGCACCGTGATAACACAATCCCTATAAACCCGCGCGGCCTCAATGACAAGGTGGAACCGGGATCAATAAGAGCATATACATCATGAGATTTGACGGTGAATATACATGTGACGACATCTGGAGAAGCCTCTAAATCTTAACACCTCATCATAGCATAAAACCTGTTGGGCCCTCCCAAGATCTGGGTACCCCCCCTAGCTGCACCACGCCCTGTGGGCGTTGGAGTGCCTCGATCTTGGGGAGGTGTTGTGGATGTAGTAGCTGCAGAACTGGCTGGTTGTGTCGTACCCTTGCCCACACTCTGGCGGGACGAACAGCAATCCCTGTGACCCCTGATACCGCACCCGTAGCATATGGGCTGGTCCAGGAAGCAGGCTCCAAAATGCATCTTCCCACACCTAGGGCATGGGGCCTCCGCTGCTGCTGAAATCTCCCTCCAGGCCGACCTTGCTGGTAGGATCCCCTATTGCCCTAACTGGGCCCAAAACGGCTCCACTATTGCTGACTGGGCCCCGATAGCGGTGCACTGACTGAAGGCTAAGCAAAGGACCAGGATGGCCGTGATGACCCTCCCCTAAAGTCTGACCTGCCACCACCACCAGAAGTACCACTAAAATTGACCACTGACTGGGCCTTGTTGCTACCCTCTCTCTCCATTCTATTCTTCAATTTGCAGGTCTCTATGGCTTGAGAAAATGCCACCATATTACCATAGTTCATATCAGAGTTCAAGGCAGTTGTAGAAGCCTCACTAATAACCAAGGGGCTAAGGCCCTACACAAATCGACGCACTCTAGCCTTTATAATGGGCAACATGTAGATGGCATACTTAAACAGGCACACAAACCTCATATGATACTCCCACACACTCATCCTACCTTGCTTCAGACTCTAAAACTCGGCGGCATGGGCTGCCTTAGTCTCGGCAGGCAAGAAATGATCAATGAAGGCGTGGGCAAACTCACTCCACCTCACCGGAGGCCACATCTCGAACCCAGAATAGGCCACCCCTTTCAGGTGGTAGGAGGCCAACTCCACTCCCTCCGTCTTAGTACAACGCATGAATCAGAGAGTCTTGTAAATCTCATCAATTAAGTCCTGGGGGTCCTCCTCGGGATTAGTACTCATGAACATTGGAGGATCCAACTAAAGAAACACGTTCGCCCTGGAACTAGCAAAATCCCCTTGCTGGCTGGAAGAAGCAGGTGTAACATTTGATCTCTGGGCCTGTGAAGCCACAGTCTGAGCTAACATCTGTATGGCTCCCCGAAGGTCCCCATCAGAAACACCGGGACTAGAAGCTGGGGCTAGAGCTGGAACTGGGATATCATTCGGGGGTGTAATAGTTGCACCCTCAATAGAAGTAGGAATTGGTGTAGTCAGAGTAGGAGTAGAAGAATCAGGCAGTGTACTAACATGGTGAATGTCCTCACCCCTCGGGTGTTCACCCACATAATCAAGTATAGAACCAACTGGCACTCCTGGGGTGGCATTGGCTCCTTGGCCAGTTATTGCTTTCTTCCTAGGTGCACTACATAGAAAATTACAACACTACACGAGTTAGAGGAGGAACAGTTTTACAATCAGCTATATTGCCCGATCTAGAACATCAAAGAAGGGTATTATTCCTAAATGCCCAAGTAGCCTCCTAATTAAAGATGTGGTCGACAATACACCTATAAGAAGGACTCTACTAGACACGGCTCCGACACATCTTAGGACACTTTAAAACCTTAGGCTCTAATACCAAGCTTGTCACGTTCTTACCTAGAGGAGTGCGCTGGCGCTGAACCGAAATGACCCAGCCGAGCAAGCCTTTACAATACCTCCTACCCAAACTCCCTCATGACTAAGGAGAAATATATTTCATTAGTTAGACAATAAAGAGGATCATGTGAACAACATCAATTCACTAACATTAGTTACATCATTTTAAGTCTCAAAATACTTGCACTTTCATAGTTTGAAGTGGTACATGTGGTACAAATACAACATTACTAGTTTGACCATCCCAACGTCAATATACTACCCACACTATGTCTACGGAGCCTCTAATACATACAAAGGAGTACAATGATAATGTCGGCAACAAGGCCCCAGATATACCTCAAAACTGAATGTACAAAGAGCAAAGGATATACGACCCTGAAATGAGTGGGTCTCACCAAGTCAGTTAGGAGAATGGTGCACTGCTATCGCAGATCAAAGCCACCTGCAGAGGAACCACCTGCATCCATTTATGATGCAGCGCCCCCGACAAAAGGGGCATTAGTACATGTCGAATAGTACTAGTATAAAAACCAAACACCCTCTTCAAGGATTTGAAGTGCAACATAAATGTGACGAATAAAGGAAACAAATAAAGAGCTTAATAGCTGTTAAAACCATAGCAAAGTAATTTAAAGCTTTCAAAAACATTTATAAATTTCAAGTTGGGAATCCTCTATATGAACTCTGTCACAATGCCATAATATCTACACAAAGCGGCCCCACTGCCTCACCCCAATGTGTACGAGTGGAAGTTTATTCACAATCACATTTTCTACACAAAGCGGCCCTGCCGCCTCACCCCAATGTGTGCGGGTGGAGATGTATTCACAATCACATTCTCTACACAAAGCAGCCCGGCCGCCTCACCCCAATGTGTGTGGGTGGAGGTGCAACCACAATCACATTCTTAACATAAAGCGGCCCCGCCGCCTCACCCCAATGTGTGCGGGTGGAGATGTATTCCCAATCACATTCTCTACACAAAACGGCCCAGCCGCTTCACACCAATGTGTGCGGGTGGAGGTGTATTCACAATGCCATACTTCGGATTCCTAAAACGTAATAGTTGTACACCAGATTTCTTACAAATCAACCATTTGGCACCTTTGGCCTTAACAAGTATAAATTCATAAGATTTCATCATATGATAAATAAGGATTTGATCACATTGATATTGTACAAATATTTCTTCCCAAATAGGGTATAACATAACTAAGTCGAAATAGAAAATAACTAACACATGAGGGTTCGGACACATTATGCAAAATGAGAATCAATTTGCGAGCTTGAATATTCCACTTCATTAGTATCTCAAGTTCGGACTACACATGACGGAGTTTTGTAAGAATTAGGGAATTCCGATACTAGAAGAAGAGTTTAGCCTTCATACCTGAAATTCACCCCTTAATAGTACTACGATGGTCCACCACATGAAACAACTTCAATCTACAATAATGCAACACAATTGCGCCAATATTAGTAAGATTTCTATATCTTAATTCATATAGACTTTTATCAAATGTCTAATGTGCATATCTTTCTACAACCTCCTTCAATAGAATTTCTTCACCTAACAACCACCTTCCACACCAATGATTCATCTCACAACTTCCATTAGCACATACAAGCCCAACACTTCACTCCCAACCAATAAATGTTATCAATTAATTCATTTTAAAATCTCTACAATACCAACACAACCTAGGTTAGGCACTTATGGCTTCCAATCACCATCTATAAGTCAACACATATTTCATACATAATTAATCACCATAGATTAGTTAGAGATGGTAGACATACCTCTTATAGTGAAACTCTTGAGAATCCCAACTTGTAGTGTTATTGACCAATTTGGGGATTTGAATGGAAATCTATGGATCTTCAAGATTAATCCTTGTAAATATAAGTGTTTAGGAGTATTAATCAACTCAAATAATCCAAAAAAATTACCTTGGTTCATGGGAGGGAAGTACAGGACGAATTCCCTTTGATAGAGCAAGCCCTAGCTCAAAGAAATGACTTAGCCACTCTCTCTACCCGGCCTTGGGGGTATTTATGGGGCTCCTACATGTGCGGCCGCGCACCTGGGCGAGGGACCGCGCATCTGGCTGCGCACACAAGGGAGAATACACTCTTATATGCGCGGCCGCGCATGTGGCATAGGTCCGGTAAAATGGCCACAACTTTCTGTTGAAATATCCAAATGACAAACGGTTTGATTCGTTTGAAACTAGACTCAAAGGGATTTAATTTGATTGGTATATCACCACCTAAGTCTATACAGTTTGGTAGCAGCATGCATTTGAAGTAAGATCTTGTGCAAATTTATCTAAAACTTTAGCCCTTGCATAGTTCCCAACATGGCTTAGTTATAGGGATCTCCTTAGGCCCACAACAATATCCAATACAACTCCTACACTTAATATCATGATCATCTAAGTTTTTACAGTCCTTAACCACTCGTGGAAGGCAAGACGACACGTAAGCGACTTGTGAGCGTGATTATGGCCTTGGACTAATAAGAAATTTGAGGAGCCTCAAAGTAAAAGCCCAAGCGATTAAGCCGGGATCGTGTTCGGGGGTCGAGGACCAAGCCTGGATGTCAAAATGCAAGAAAAATCAGTACTCTGAGAAAACTTCACTAGTGCAGCGCATGAGGCGCCGCAACTACCCATTTTCCTATTGTCTGACAGATTTCAACTCTCTGGATTTTCCCACTAATTCCTCCCATGGCGCGTTACCCCATGTGGTGCGCCTGTGCAAATTTTACAAAGTGAAAATCCTATTTCGCGTAGGAAAAGGTTATTTTATCTAGGCCTGACCCTACTTGGTATAAATACATGGAAAAATATTTATTTTGGAACTTTTGACACATCTAAGACCTAAGGAGGCTACGGAAAAGTTGGAGAAGCAAAAGCGCAAGGAGTTCATCATTCAATCATCACTCAAGACCCGAGTTTGGATAATTTTATGTTTTCCTTTACTTTAAACATGTTTGTGATGAATTGCTCCATATCTATGACGTAGTTCTCTTTAGGGTTTGATGCATTTGGTGTATTGATATTTGTTTGTTGGATTATAACTCTAGTTTTTATGTATTGAATCATTTGGGGTGATTTAATTGTTCCATCTATATTAACATGTTCATGTAATGGAGAGAGGCATAACTTAAGATATCTTTGCATTATCTTGTTGGTTGAGTTCATTAATTCTTCTTAGTAATCGAAAGAGGCTAGTTGAATTGTTGATTAGACCTAGTTAGGAGGATAATCGAGAGAGATTTTCCTAAAGACCAATCCACTATGCATTCTTGCATATCTTCACGTGCTTAAATTGGTTCATCTTGTGAGGTTGAGACTTAATCGAGATAGGAGTTTCTACTAAATGTTTGAACTAATAATTGAGTGAATTCGAGAGACTCACTTAAACATTAGAAGTGAATTATCCAGATTTAGATCCCAAACAATTTTCTTGCACCTATCCAATCAACCCCTACTTTCTCCCACCGATAAATTCCTTGCTTACCTTGGTGCTTGTCATTAGTCAATAGCTTTAGATTCTTAGTTAATTGTAGTTTTAATCACATAAATCTGAATTGTTGATCATCTTGTATAGAAATGTAGCTACAAACTACGATAATACTGTTTAACTCCAATCCTTGTGGATACGATATTATACTATACTATCTTTGACTAGTGAGGATAATTAAAGTGATGTTTTGCGCTCGTCACCTACCACCTCTATTCCTACTTCTAACCGGAGCCGTAGTAGAAGGGAGCTCATCTGCTATAATAGCAAGTCGAGGATTAGAAGATGTAGAAGGGTTTGAAGATTGTTAAGCCATTGTTAGGTAAATAGAAGCACGAAGAAAAATAAAGAGTTATAAAGAAGACTTAGTGAAAACAAAAGAGAATAGGAGAAGTTTTGGAAGAAACATGATACAATATTTATGAGGAAAAAAATGTCATCATGGATCTTCATCATGGAACTATCACGTCGAGCTGACACAGCCGTAGAGACCCTAAAAATTCGTTGCAAACTACAAAGCCAATCATGACAAGACACATGTCACGAGTATTAAATGGAAGAGACATATGTCTCTTTGCTTTTGAAGCATGAGGATATCGGAAAGAGGCGGCAAGACATTCCCACCAAAAATAAACTTTTCACTTCCCGAATATTCAGTTGACTATATGCAGAAAGTGGGGGGGACTATCTGTATTGGTTGAAAAATATACTAGCCACGTAGACTAATGATATGCTGACAGTTGGCATAAAAGTCAAAATGATAAAGGAGAGTGAAGATTAGAGAAGGCATTGTAAAACACCCACGGGATCGTCTACAAAGATATCGACCTGACATAGAGAAAAGTGGAAATAGGTTCAGGTTGGATAATTAAAGACCACGAAGAATAAAGGTTCATTAATAGTCGCGAATATGGAAACAAATCGGCATAATTCCTGATTATGCACGAATGGTTGTTATTACCATAACAGTTACAAATTGCCATGTAATGCGTAATCAATATAATAAATATTAGTAACTGGCAGGAATTAATAGGGCAAGACTGTTACATATTGTACCCTTATATAAACCCTCTTACCATATCTTGTACTCTCATCAAGAAATTCACAAAATTATATTATCAATCGCTTATATTTTTATTTCTGCTACTTGAAGATTTTATTCTCCTTTAGGAAGTAAGCTGCAATTATCAATAAGATTTCTTTTTCCTTATTCTCTCAATATTTTATTTTCATTATTTGTAATTCATCTATATTAGGAAAAACAAAGTAAATTTGGTTATTAGAAACCTGAACTACTCTTTTATTTGCTTTAACCATAAACTATTTTTCAGTTAAACATGGGTCTCATAAGGTTTTAGCAAATCATGGGTAATTTGTGTAATCGCTGTAACTCGAAGGACATGAAAGGGAAGATTCGAGATGTTGCTTTTTTATATTTGAGTTGGTGCTAGTTAGAAATCAGCGGTTGAGACTGCAGTTTTTAGGTTCTATTTGGGTTTCCGTGTGTGGAATTTTGAAGGGGCACTTTGGATTTTTAGAAAATTATTTACTTGTTTTGGAATGGTTTGAATCAGTTTTGGGGGCCTACCAATAGTCTTGTTAAGAATGTGTATTCTATGCGGGCTTGGATTTGCTTACACAGTGCAGCATTTACTAACAGATGTCATTAGTTGGAACTAATCTTATTTGTGAACTGGTCTATTTCATGTGTTATTATCTTATACTATGATGTATTGTGATACTGCTTATTATTCATACACATGTGGTGGTCATGTTTAGGCCTTGTGGCTATATATGAGAGAGATGGCTCTTGAAATATGGATTTTCTTGATATTGATGCACATGTGTTTGGTGAGTGTGTGTTTACTCCACTGGTGCTCCCATGTGGTTTGATATGATTGGATCGAATTGTGCACCGTAATGGCACTATATAGGATCGGATTTCATGCTGCAACAATGTTATGTTGGGATGTGATTTCTTAGTTTATTTCATAGGTTTTGCTTCTCCTTTATGGGAATGGTTCATATGGTTACATTTATTTGCACTACCTGTTAAACTTGCTTGGCAGCTCTCTTATTTGATCCTCTTGCTAATATTTGTTATATTTGAGTTATTTCTCGTTTGGTGCACGGACCGTGTAGTATGAGGTTCCATGTGGCATTTAGTGTGACTTTTAAGCTGAGCAACTTGTACTGCGTGAGACAAAGTTAACGGATCGGAGTTAACGCGATCGAATTTTGATAAGGTATTGTATGGAAGAAAAATGTCATTGAACAGCTTAGAAAATTGATAGTACCTTGTTAGAAGCAGGAACACCATGCCTAGTTGATATAATGAGTGCTTATACGTTTCCTCTATCATTAACAGTGTTGCAACCGATTAAAATGTGGACCTATTCGAGTTTGGGCATTTGATTGGTATTGGGTTTGGCAACAGGTCGTGTTATGACCGTGAACTGCGGCCAGAGAAATGAATGATGTGAGATATTATAATGACCCATCTATTCATTTCGTATATTTGAGTTGTGTTCCCCTATTTGATGCTTCATGTAGGCTTCTTTGTTGTTTTGTGACTTGCGGGGATGGTTGGTTTGGTTTCTAGGAAGTTTTGGAGTGAATTGAGAACACTTAGTTCCAAGGTTAGAAACTTAAGTTATAAGAGATGATCGAGGTTTGAATTTTGTGTAAAACACCTCTCAATGATGTTTTGAGAGTTCCAAAAAGTTTGTATGGTGATTTTCCACTTAGGCATCTATCCGGATTTGGATTTGAAGGTTCCTAGGATGAATTTGTTCTATTTGGCAAAAGATGAAAATATTAAGGTTTGGAAGGTTCATAGGTTTGACCTAGAGTTGACTTGGGTGTTATCGGGTTTGGAATGTGGTTCCAAAAATTGGAATACATTTGTTATGTTAGTTGGGACTTGTCTGAGACATTTTGAAGTCATTTCGAGTTGGTTAGACATGGTTCGGCATGAGCTTTGGAAGTAGGACGTTTGATTAGTTCATTAGGCTTGAATCGAGGTGTGATTTGTAGTTTTGATATTATTTTGTGGGATTTTAGACCTCGAGTTCGTGTATGTTTTAGGATTAGTTGGTTTGATTGGACGGGGTCACAGAGGTCTCAAGTGTGTTTCAGGATGGTTTCAGACCAATTTCCCTTGTTTTGGGAGTACTGGTTTCTAGTGTGGAGGGTCTTTTTAGCGATCGCCTCTGGAGGCTCGCAATCGCGAAGAGGTGTGAGGCGTTTGTGGAGGGTGGAATGTGATGCTTCGCATTCACTCTCAGTGGCCGTTTTCACGGAGGCATATGGTCGGGCATGGGACTTGCCTACCCGATTGTCAGAGAGGAGTGGCAATTGCATAAGCCTGGCTACTGACTGGTCGTGTTCGCGTGGAGGCCTTCGCATCTGCAAAGGGCAGTTTTGAGCTAGGGAGTTTTTAGGTCCTGCGATCGCGATGCATATACCTGGGCAGCCTTTAAGTTTCTATTTTCAAGACTATTACTCTCTTTATCACATTTTGAGATTGGGAGCTCGGATTTGGGCTATTTGTTAGGCGATTTTCACCACTTGGATTGGGGTAGGTATTATAGACTTAGATTTCATTTTATTTCATGATTCTATCTTTGATTTTAGTCTTTGGTTGGTGAATCTAAAAGGGAAAAATTAGGGGTTTTTAAAAAACTTTTCTAAAGTGAAAAATGTGGATTTGAACCCTAATTTGGAGTCGGTTTTTGAAGAAACTTATATATTTGGATTCGTATTCGAATGGGTGTTCAGGATATGTGAATTTTATCGGGTTGCGGGAGGCGGGCGTGGCTTGACTTTTAGGTTGACTTTGTGCAATTGATTAAAGATCAATCTTTATTGTTTGGGTTCGATTTCTATGGCCTTGTTTGATGTTATTGAGTTGTATTAGGCTAGATTTGGCTCGTTGGTAGGTCGATTTGAGAGGAAAGGCTATTTTGGGAGATTAGAGGCTACTGGGTGGAGGTAAGTCTCTTGGCTAACCTTGTTAAGAGGGAAGCCCCTAGGATTTGACTTATTTGCTATGTGTTTAATGTATTGGGGTTAGTGCATATACATGGTGGCGAGCGTATATGTATCTACCAAGTTTATATCATGATCGAGGGTAGAAATTAAAATATTTCATGCTTTGTTTGACTATGTGCTCGCTTGAATCATGATATTTTTGGCTTATGTGACTACGGTGTCTCTCTTATTCATGTTAGAAATCATGCATAGGCTTATGATTAATTGTGAAGGCATGGGAACTTATTCTTCATATGTTGAAATGCATAATGATCTGTAGACACATAGAGATTTAATGAACACATATCCGTATGATATTTATTAAGTCCTTGTGCATCTTTTATTTAAAATTCTTGAACATATACATATATTTTGATTAATGAATACTTGAATCAGGCTGAGGATTTTGGCACAAAAGGTAAGCGTGCAGGTGAGATACAGTTTTGGCACATTGGACATGATGATCGGATATTGATTTATGAGGGATGTTGTTATACCCCTCTTGCGCTTGGATTTGGATCCGTCCCTCCGGAGTAGGTGATAACCTCTATTACTTTTGTCCTTGTGAGCATTGTCAGTACATGGATTTTGTACCGGGTCGATACATGGATTCATATTGGGTTATGTGATACATGGATTGTGTATCGAGGTACATGGATCTTGTACCGATTGATCATTCATTCTTGTTATTGATTTGAACGGATGCTTTCTTCAAGAAATATGAATACTTAATGATAGGAACAAGAAATGTTTTTGCGCTTGATGTCTCTATCACGGACGTTCGTCAAGCAGGCCGTTGCTTGTTCCATAATTTGTTGGGTATTGATACTTGTTTGATTCTAAACATCCGGCCTGGGGGTTTTTCTAAAAAATTTTAAATATCTTTGCATTGCATATTTAGGTTTGATTTGAAATATTTACCTCATTGTAAATTGTTACTTGATGTCCAGTTTTGCTAATTGGGAGTCCCGACTTTGTTATTTGAGCATGTCATCTTTCATTATTATATTTTATAGGATTATTTATGTACTAGAAAAGCATGCTTAGTACCTTTCAATGGTTGTTATCTGTGGTTCTTGATATTCATGATATTATTCACTATTTCAGTTCTTATTTTGTTATTATATCCGTGTGGCAAGTATACGAACACATGTAGCCTCGCAATACTTCTTTGAGCTTAGACTTGATAGTTACTAAGTACCGACTATGTTGTACTCATATTATACTTTTGCACATCTTTTTGAGCAGATCCTCAGGTTGGTCCTAGCTGAGCTTCCCAATTTGGCTAGGAGATCTTACCGAGACTTAGGGTGAGCTGCACTTCATGGATCTACTTCACATTTCCCTCCCAGTTCCTTATTATATTTTGTCTTATTGTACTTCAGACAGTTTGACATGTATATAAAATTGATCTCTTTTCTTAGATTTTGATACAGTTGCTGTGTACATGTATATGTTATTCAGTTTTATAGGTTAAGTAAAGGGATTATGTGTTGACTTAAACCCTCATCACTACTTCACTAAGGTTAGTCTTGATACTTATTGAGTAGAGGTGGTTGGTTGTACTCATTACACTTCTGCACCTTGCGTTCAGATCTTAGAGTTGAGCAGCTGTAGATGACAAAGCCTAGCATTAGACTTGTACCAGTGATCCAGCTTCCAGCTACCACTTGTTCATGGCAGCTTAGGACTTATAATACTATTTATGTAAACTTCAAATAAATGTTGCATTTATTCTTCGTACCGGAGTTGTATTCTTAATCTTAATTGCTCATGACTGTACTACCAATCCTTGGGATAGTTGTATAGATTTCAGTCATCTTATTTATTGATTATTGATGATCTTTCATTTGATTAATATAATTCGTTGTTTGCATTATCTAGCATGTTAGGGTTAGGTGCCATCACTATTAAGTGGGATTTTGGTCGTGACAAGTTGGTATCAGAGCTCTAGGTTCATAGGTTCCACGACTCATGAGCAAGTGCCTAGTAGAGTCTTGTGGATCGTTATGCTGACGTCCATACTTATCTTTGAGAATCTACAGGGCATCTAGGAAACTTCACCTTCTTTCTCTCCTTATCGTACAGCGTTGATTCAACTTGAAGCATGTATCTTCGACTTCTTCCCATTCACTCGTATGTGATGTTGAGCACTCGGTGTCAGCTGTGCACTGACGGCTATTGATGTCATGGATGAGGTGCGAGATGTGTTTCTATGTTGTAAAGGTAGGCCATTATAGAGGACTTGAGGCCAGGTTTAGGCTGCAGCTTAGGCTCGCCACATTCAGTTGTGTTAGTATGTGCCTTTGGACTTTTATGTTCGATAGTGTCCCTAGAAGTGAGATCGATGGCTCATGGTGGTACGATAGTTATATAATGAGTATTATATGACAAAGAACTACACTTAGATGGTTTCGATGTACGATAAGGATTTTCTTGGGATGCGAAGGGATATAAATGTGTGATGATCGCACCAATGTGTTGCATAGTCCTAAGATATGGATGTGTCTGTGGATCTTTCAGTTGTTCATTCAAGGAATTGATTGCATAATGGTTGTGACCGTGGTTAGACCATAGAAAGATGTTGATTTGAGGCTAAGCAAGTGTGTTATCTCCTACGAAAAGGTTTGAGGTTGTATGGTTCTTATGAGGTTTCTATAAAGAGCTTTCCTTCTATCTTGTGGAATGCATGTGCTACGATTAGAGTTCGAATCACTTGAGCAAGTTGGCACGATTGCCAAAAGGATGAGTAAGCATTGGCAGATAATTTGGTATGCATTTTTACCAATACTACATGAGCCTATGAAGAATTCAGCTGAATAATAGTACGAGCAACAGTTAAGAAAGAAGTGTATTATGGGATATCAAATGATGTGTTTTGTGGTTTTGGGCCGGTGGGGATTATACGAATGATGATCGAGTCATTTGGGCACTTGTTTTTGTAATTTTCTGGAGTAAGGCATACTTTTGGTTGAGTTATGACTTTAAGAGTATGAATTCGAGGATGATTCAAGCTACGGATTTGTTGGATACATGGTGTACTATACTTTGTGGGTATATAGGGATCTTGGAATTATTCAGGTTTGATATTCATCGTGGATGTAGTGAGCAAGGAGAAAGAATTAACTTAGTTGCTTAAGCATGAGGTTGATTCTTAAAGTATTTGTGTTTTAATGGATCACAATTCGTTCGGTGCATATTGGTTGTACATCAGAGATTAGAGTAGAGTGGATGGCTCCGGGGAAGGTTCTAATGGGTTCAAGATTTCTATGTGGTATCTAAGGGGTTCCCATATTTGCGTATGGCTAAGACTTGAGATTTGCCTTGGATGATGCCAAGACTTACGGTATTTCTATATCATTATTAATCCTACATTGCAGTATTATAGAGATGAAAGAAACAACTTCAGATTCACAGAAGGTCTTTTTAGAGGGGACATTTCTGTTTGAGGTACTATTAGGTGCATGAGAGGGAATAAATTGGTTTACGAGTCTTAGGATGGTGATTTCATATATGGATCACTTGGGATGAGTTTTGATTGAGGTCCACAATGTAATGGGAACGAGAAGTGTTATCATAAATGCAAGTTAAGAGGAATTTGAAGAAGTTGGGCTGGTTAGATCAACATAGTAATAAGAATGATCGGTTCCTTTGGTATGACAAGGCCTTATAGGTGTTTTGTGGCAATATGTTTTGGTGTGGTAGTCTGCTTGACTTTGTTGATTTAGAGAGCTTTAGTTCTGATAGATTGGTTATATGCATATGGGTTCCGAAGAGTTCATGATGGTCTTCACCGTGACTTGAGGTTGGTGTCTTCTCCGGGCATGGGAAATTTCTTGCTTGTTGTGATGTTCTCCTAAATTGAGTTAAGTGGAAGGGTCTAGGCAGATGGAACGCTTATTCTACTTGTGATTCAGAATTGATAACGGGATTCTTGTATTATCGTATTATAGAATGATAGAGGCGGTTAGCCATGAGGCGTTGGGATTCAAAGGGGCAAGGTTAAACTTCAGTTATGAAAGGAAGATCATGAGTTCCAGACAGCATGAGAGATTTCAAATATTATAGAGAATGATAGCGCTATCTTGTATTTCTTGAGAAAGGTGTACGTTGTAGAAAACAGATCGTGTGTTGATTTGTGGGTACTTGACTAGTACTACAGGATTGCGTTGTTAATAACTTTTAATGTCCAAGTTTGCTGCTTGATTCGGAAGGTTTATGGAAGTAATTCTGAGTATGTGATTGTGCATGCCTGATGTGTCAGTCATTTAAGTGGGAGAGTTAGAGGCCAAGTATAGAGATTCTTGTATTCTCGAAGTTTAGAGATTCTATTTTCGAGAGGCAGACTATCCCTCGGGTTGTAGGCTGTGTAAGTGTGCTCGGGAATTGAAGGCTGATGGTATGTGTCATGGTTAAGGTCATTGTGGGCTTTTGGAAGGCTATTTACCTATTTCGGATTGTTTTGACTTGGCTTGGGGGCCTATGGGTAGGCCTAACGAGAATGTGTATCCTACAGTGCAGCATTTGCTATGGTTTGTCATCGGGCGGAATTGATCTTACTCATGTCCGGATCTACTTCATATGTTAATATCTTATGCTATGAAGGGTTGTGAGACGACTTGATTATTCATAAGTATGATGTGTTCCTGCTTAGGCCTTGTGGTGATATTTGAGCGAGATGGCTCTTCAGATGATGAACTGCCTATTTCACTTCAGCCGTGCTTTATCTGTCTGTGTTATATTGTGCTATCTGTCTCCCCGTGGTTATGGTCATACACTTCACGTGCTTGCTGTTGCTACACCTGTGTTTGGTGAGTATTAGAGTTATGGCTTGATGGGTATCCCCATGCGGATTGGTATGTTTGGATTGGGTTACATGTTACAGTGTAGTTATGTTTGTCTATGATACCTTGTGTTTATTCCGTGTGTTTTATTTCTCCCTTGTGTGATAGATTCATAGCATTGTGCCTATAATGACCCGGCTAGTCTTTTCGTGTATTTGAGCCTCGTTCCCCTATTTGATGCTCCACGTATGTGTATTTTTTGTTATGTGACTTGTGGGGATGATTGATTTGGTTTCGAGAAGGTTTTGGAGTAAATTGGAACACTTAGTTCCATGGTTGGAAGCTTAAGTTACAAGAGTTGACTAAGGTTTGACTTTTGTGGAAACAACCTCAGATTAGTGATTTAATGGTTCCAATAGATTCATATGGTGACTTTCCACTTAGGTGAATGTTCAGATTTGGATTTTGAGGTTCCTAGGTTGGTTTAGCTCTAATTGTCGAATGTTGGAAATTTGAAGGTTTGGAAGGTTCTTAAGTTCGAGTGGGAGTTGACTTTGAGGCTATTGAGGTCGGATTGTTGTTTCGGGACTTGGAACAGGTTGTTTATATCATTTTGGATTTTTGTGCAAAATCTGGGGTTATTTTGAGTTGGTTAGATGTGATATGGCAGGAGTTTTGAAAGTTTAAAAGTTGGTTAGTTCATTAAGCTTGAATTGAGGTGCAATTTGTAGTTTGGTGTTACTATGTGTGATTTGAGATCCGAGCAGGTCCATGTTATGTTTTGCGACTGGTTGGTAAGAATGGACGGGGTCGTGAAGGGCTCAAATACACGAAAAGACTAGACTTATCCACCTGCGAACGCGGTTAATCGGTGCAGATGCTTTGTCTTCTTCGCGTTCGCGACACAGAGATTGCATTTGAGATGGGTGAGGCAGCTTGGCCTTCACGTTCATGACCTGGGCATCGCGTTCGCGTAGAGTAAGGCAGGTTAGGGTTGGCTAGGTTTTTGTCCTTCACATTTGTGGGAGGGCGACCACGTTAGCGTAGGCCAATGGACCTTCGGGCATCGGCATTCGCAGGTGGATAACCGCGTTCGCGAAGAGTATTTTTGGGCCTGTGATGGCTTGTGCTTCGTGAACGCGATGCTTGGGTCGTATTTGCGAAGGGTATCACTAGGCAAGACTTTTAAGAGTTCTAATTTCGAGACTTAGACCCGTTATTTCAAACTTTTGAGCCTTACACTTGGAGAGGGGCGATTTCTAAAGGGGATTTTCACAAAAGGCAAGAGGGTAAATGATTTCAACTTGATTTTAACATTTTATCTTGTTTCCCAATGGATTATTACATAAAGATTTTGGGATTTGAAAGAGAAATTTGGGGATTTTGACTATGGTTTTAGAGAGTGAAAAATGGAGATTTGAACCTCGATTCGGAGTTGGGTTTGGATGAAACTTTTATTTGAATGGGTAGTCGGGATTTGTAACTTTCGTTGGGTTCTGGGAAGTAGGCCCGGGTTGATGTTTTGGTTGAATGTTTTGCAATTTAATAAAAATAGGACCTTTATTACATGGAATTTATTTATATAGCCGTGTTTGATGTTATTGGGTTGTTTTTTACTAGATTCGAGCCTTTTGGAGGTCAATTCACGTGGGAAGGGCTTTTTGGAGTATTCATTCATGTGCTTTGAGGTAAGTAACTTGTCTAAACTTTGTTTGAGGGTATATTCCCCGTGGGCTATAATATTTGAGATATATTGGAGGTGTTGCACGTGCTAGGTGATGGGTGTATATGCATTCACCGGGGTTATTCATGATCCGGGTAGACCTTAGGCTATTATGTGCTTTGTTTTGCTATCACGCACATTTATTCCCGTATTTTCTTCATTTGTATAACTACGTGAGCTATTATTCATGTTAGAAATCATGTCTAGGCTATGTGCTTATTTGTTTGAGAAACGATAGAGCTCTTATTGCTATATTGAGCTATTTACCTTAGTTGTATTCATACTCTTGCTAATGATGTTACATCCGACACGGTTTGAGCTAAGTGCTGTGAGATGTGAATATTTGAGACTTGGGTGGTGATGACTGATCTAGGGCCATAGAGCTAATTTAATACTGATAGTGAGGTGACGAGTACGCTAGGCCCCACATTAGGTTAAATGGTATTTATTATGAGGTGACACAGGCCCCACATTAGGCTATATTGTATTTATTATGAGGTGACACATGCGCCAGGCCCTATGTTGGGCTAAGTGATATTGATCGTTGACTTAGATCCAATCAGCGCTTGGGCAAGGACCCGCCCCTCCAGAGTCAGGTAATAACCTGTGTGTGCAGTCACACGGGTCATATATGTTTTGGTTAGGGACTTGTGTTAGACACCTGTATAGTGCTGAGTGTTGTTGTGTACATGGAATGAAGGCAATTGTGTCAGGCACTATATATTTGCTGAGATTTGACATACTTGCTAATTTAGTTTCAATATTGTTGATTCTGACATTCATTCTTGTCATGCAGATACCGGGTTGTGTCTCTTCCCTTTGCTTATCGGTACTTGATGTCTCTATTTTTGACAAGTGTTGAACTTGAAATCGCTGTTAAAATAAAACCTATTTAAGTGATTTTCGCAGAAAAATCTATGCATTAACTGTTATTCTTGGAAAGCACGCTTGTTTCTTCTCTTATTGTGAAAAGGTCAAACTCGATATTGTATGAGATATTTTTTTTGTTATCATACTGTTATTTTTGTTATTGTTGATCAAAATTGAATACTGGACATTGTTGAGCCAGTCACTGCTTTCAACCTGAGGTTAGGCTGTTACATACTGAGTACATGGAGTTGGTTGTACTCATACTACACTCTACACTATATGAGCAGATCCAGGTGTTGTTGAGAGGGGTGATTGCTAGGGTGTGGCGCCGGTATTAGCTTTGGAGATTTTCGAGGTAGTTGATGTTCCATTAGCAGGACTTGAAGTCTCTTTTTACTGTTCTATCTTTCAGACAGTTTGGTTGTTTGGGATCAGACAATGTATATGAATTCTATAGAGCTCATGTACTCGTTGACACAAGATAATGGGATGGATTTAGTTTTGTTATTTCTAATGACTTCAGTTATTTATGATTATTCTACTATTGGGACTATTTATTTCTGTTATTTAAGTTTGTTCCTGTTTATTGAATGTTGGCTTGCCTAGCAAGCAGTGTTAGGCGTTGTCACAGCTTTGGTGTGATAAGTGGTCGTGACAAGTTGGTATTAGAGAAAGAGGTTGCTTAGGTCTCACTAGTCATGAGAAAGTCTAGTAGAGTCTTACAGATCGGTACAGAGATGCTTGTACTTATCTTGGAGAGGCTCATGACTGTTAAGCAACTTCACGTTCTTTCATTCTCTGTCGTGCCAATTTGTTTATCCCCAAGTCTGAATCATCATTTTTTTCTATTCTGTCATAGATGGTGAGGACACGATCGTTTGGTGCAGCTTAGCAGGTGCCAATACCCCAGGCTAGGGTCGTGAGAGGCTGGGGTCCAGGAAGAGGTAGGGGCAGAGCACGCACCACAGCTAGAGCCCCTGCTCGTGCAGCGCTGTGGAGCCACTAGTAGCTTCTGTGGAGGAGCATGATTATGTGGAGCGCGAGATACCAGCTCAAGTTCCCTAGGGCTTATTTGTTTTGCCAGCTATTCAGGATGTTTTGATCAGCATGGTTGGTTTGTTCAAGTGTGGCTCGGGCTAGGGAATTTCCTACTTTACCAACTATTTCCCAGGTAGGGTGTGGAGGCGCAGACTCCATCGACCAGTACCCTAGAGCACGTGGCCCATGGTGGGGAAGTTCCTGCTATTGCCTCTAGCCTGAGGATAAGCCCGCGATGTCAACTAATGAGCTGAAGATATTAGATAAGTTCACGATGTTGCTTCCTCCTCACTTCAGTGTTACACCTTCAGAGGATGATCAGGGATTCTTGTGTTGTTTTCATGAGATTCTGTGCAACTTGGGACTAGTCAAGTCCAATGGAGTTGACCTCACTGCCTTGCAGATGCAAGGTATGGCCAAGAGGTGGTGGCAGGTTTATGAGATGGTTGACAAGCAGGATCACCTCCTCTTATATGGGTTCAATTCTCTAGGGTCTTTTTGGAGCAGTTTGTGCCATACACCAGGAGAGAGCAACTGAGGAGGTAGTTTGAATACCTACATCAGGGTCAGATGTCAGTTACTGAGTACGAGATGAGGTTTACAAAGTTGTCTCAGCATGCTACTACTTTGATTCCCACTAAGGAGGAGAGAGTGGGGAGATTCATTGAGGGTATTCACTACAGTATTCACCTTGCTATGGCTAGAAAGACCGAGATCGGGTCTGCATTTCACTAGGTATTAGAGATAGCATGTCGTGTCGAGCGTATCCGCAGTGAGGCTAGGGAGATTACGCAGGGTAAAAACAAGTGGTCCTGGCAATTAGGGAGCTTTGGCGATGCCTCATCCAGAGGTCGAGGTCAATTTGGGAGAGGCTATTCTAGAATGCCAGTTTATCATTCACCACCACCTAGTCGAGGGGATTCAGTGTAGTCTTTATCCAGTGCACTCCTAGTGTAGAGCTCTTAGCACGCTCCATCAGTTTAGGGTTTTGCGTACCAGGTTCTTCTAGTGGTTGTTCTGGTTCATGGTGTCTGACTCAGGCCCCGTAGTCATTTTTTGTCAGAGTTGCTATGAGTGTGGAGAGTTTGGGCATGTCAGGAAATACTACCCCCGTCTTTGCAAAGGTCTAGTGCAGAAGAGAGGTCAGACTATGATTCCTGCACCGGTTTCTACACCACCCACTTAGCTAGCTCCAGGTGGATGTCATTCAGGACATGGTCATCCCAAAGGGGGAGCTTAGACCTCTAGTTGAGGTTAGACCAGATGTTATGCATTCTCAGGGAGGACTGAGGGCATTGCTTCTGACGCAGTGATTACTGGTATTGATTCTACGTGCCGCAATGATGCTTCAGTATTATTTGATCTTGGTTCTACTTATTCATATGTGTCATCATACTTTTCTTCTTGTCTAGATATGTCTCGTAGTTCTCTTGATGCTCCTATGCATGTGTCCATACTTGCTGGTGATTCTATTATGGTGGATCGTGTTTATCGGTCATGTCTGGTCATTATTTGTGGTTTTGAGATGAGGGCACACTTCCTATTATTAGATATTGTGGATTTTGATGTGATGTTGGGTATGGATTGGTTATCTTTGTACCATGTATTCTTGATTGTCACGTTAAGACCGTGACATCGGTGATGGGGGGGTTAGAGTAGAAAGATTCTCTTGGTTGCACTCCTAGTAAATTGATTTCATTCTTGAAGGCTTAACAGATGGTTGAGAAGAGATATTTGGCATATCTATCTTTTGTCAGAGAAGTTAGTGCTGATACTCCTACTGTTGAGCAGCTCTAGTATTCAGGGAGTTTCTGGATGTATTTCCAGCAGACCTACTGGGCATGCCACCTGATAAGGACATTGATTATGAATTGATTTGGTGCCAGGCACGCAGCCTATCTCTATTTCTCCGTATTATTTGACTTTAGCATAGTTGAAGGAATTGAAGGAATAGTTGCAAGAGTTTCTTGATAAGGAGATCATTAGGCCTAGTGTTTCACCTTGGGGTGCACCGGTATTGTTTATTAAGAAAACGAGTGGGTCTATGAGAATGTGTATTGACTATCGACAGTTGAACTAAGGTGACCATCAAGAACAAATATCCACTGCCACGCATTGATGATTTGATTGATCAGCTTCCGGTGCTAGAGTAATCTCGAAGACTGACTTGATGTCGGACATTCCTAAGACTGTTTTTCAAACTCATAATGGGCATTATGAATTTTTGGTGATGTCGTTTGGATTGACTAATGCTCCAGCACCTTTCATGCATTTGATGAACAATGTACTCTAACCCTATTTGGATTCGTTTGTCATTGTGTTCATTAATTATATATTGGTGTATTTCTGTAGTAGGGAGGATCATGAGTAGCATTTGAGGATCATGCTCCAGACTTTGAGAGAGAATAAGCTATATGCTAAGTTCTCTAAGTGCGAGTTTTGGTTGAACTCAGTTGCATTCTTGGGTCATGTGTTGTTTAGTGATGGGATCAAGGTGAATTCAATGAAGAATGAGGCAGCTCAGAATTGGCCCAAACCTTCCAACACTACAGAGATTGGGAGCTTTTTGGGTTTGGCTGGCTTCTACCGTTGCTTCTTAGAGGGATTTTCATCTATTGTAGCTCCATTAACTAAGTCGACTCAGAAGGGCGCTTCATTCAGGTGGTCGGATGAGTGTGAGGAGCGCATTCAGAAGCTCAAGACAAATTTGACTATAGCTCCAATATCGGTTTTACCTTTGGGATCAGGGTCATATACGATTTGTTGTGTTGCTTCGTGGTTTGGAATTGGTTGTGTGTTGATGCAGGACAGTAGGGTGATTGCCTATGCATCATGCCAGTTGATGCCCATGAGAAGAACTATCTATTGCATGATTTGTAGTTAGCGGCTATTATACACACACTCAAGATTTGGAGGGATTACTTATATGGCGTGTCTTGTGAGGTGTATATGGATTATTGGAGTCTCCAGCATCTATTTAAATAGAAAGATTGAAATTTGAGGCAACGGAGATGGTTGGAGTTGTTGAAGGATGACGATGTTCCCATTCCTTACCATCCAGGGAAGGCCAATGTGGTAGCAGGCTCCTTGAGTAGAAAGGCGGAGAGCATGGGGAGTTTAGCATTTATTCTAGCTGGGGAGAGGCCTTTAGCTATGGATGTTCTAGCTTTGGCCAATAGATTTGTGAGATTGGACATATCGGAGCCTTGCAAAGTCCTTGCTTGTATTGTATTCCAGTCATCCTTGTTTGAGCGCATTAAGTCTCGTCACTATGACGATCCCCATTTACTTGTCCCTATGGACACGATGCAGCGAGATAGTGCTAAGGATGTGACTATTGACGATGATGGTGTATTGCGGCTTTGGATTTGAATTTGTGTTCCTAATGTGAATGGTTTGAGAGAGTTGATTCGTGAAGAGGCTCATAGTTCATGGTATTCTATTCATCCAAGTGCTACGAAGATGTACCGTGATTTGATGCAGCATTATTGATGACAAAGGATGAAAAAAGATATTGTTGTATATGTTGCTCGCTGTTTGAATTGTCAACAGGTCAAGTATGAGCATCAAACATTTGGTGCTTTACTTTAGAGGTTAGACGTACCGGAGTAGAAGTAGAAGTGCATTACTATGGACTTTGTAGTAGGCTTTCCATTGATATTGAGGAGATTTGACGCAGTTTGGGTCATTGTGGACAAGCTGACCAAGTCTGCATATTTTATTCCAGTCATGACTTCCCAAACTTCAGAATAGTTGGATAAGGTCAACCTCCCAAAGATTGTTCGCTTGCAGGGTGTACCTGTGTCTATCATCTCGGATCGAGGTACTCAATTTACTTTGAATTTCTGGAGAGCGGTTCATCATGGTTGGGCACATGGGTTGAGTTGAGCACCGCATTTCACCCTTAGACGGATGGGCAGTCCGAGCGGACCATCCAAATTTTGGAGAACATGTTGAGGGCCTGTGTCATAGATTTCGAAGGGCAATGAGATCAATTTCTTCTATTAGTGGAGTTTGCATAAAGCAACAGCTACCATTCACGCATCCAAATGGCTCCATATGAGGCATTATATGGAAGACGATGTCGTTCTTCGGTTGGTTGATTTGAGCCTGGCAAGGCTAGGCTATTGGGCATAGATTTCATTTGTAATGTTTTAGAGAAGGTGAAGTTGATAAAGGAGTGGCTTCGTACAACATAGTCCTGGTAGAAGAGTTATGCTGATAGGAAGGTTCAGGGTGTAGCTTTTATGGAGGGCGGGAAGATTCTTCTTTGAGTTTCGCGTATGAAGGACGTGATGAGATTCGGGAAGAAGGGCAAGTTGATACCTAGGTATATTGGTCCTTTAGAGGTGTTAGAGAGAGTTGGTGAAGTGGCATATAGACTTGCTTTGCCACCTAGCTTATCGGGAGTCCATCCGGTGTTTCGTGTTTCATGCTTCGGAACAACTATAGGGATCTATCGCATGTTTTGGATTCAGCTTAGTGCAGTTAGACAAGTATTTGACTTATGATGAGGAGCCAATGGCCAATTTGGATAGGAAGGTTTGAAAGCTGAGGTCGACGAATATTGCATAGGTGAAGGTTCAGTAGAGAGGCCAACTAGTTGAGGAGGCGACTTGGGAGATCGAGCATGATAAGCGGAGCAGATATTCTCACCTTTTTATATCCCAGGTATGATTCTAAACTCATTCGAGGACGAATGTTTATCTAAGAAGGGGATAATGTAACAACCTGGCCAGTCATTTTGTGTATTTGAGCCTCGTTCCCCTATTTGATGCTCCCTATATGTGTATTTGTTATTATGGGACTTGCGGGGATTGCTTGTTTATTTTGAGGAGGTCTAGGAGTAAATTGGAACACTTAGTTCCACGGTTAGAAGCTCAAATTATAAGAGTTGACCAAGGTTTGACTTTTGTGTAAATGACCTCGGATTGGTGATTTGATGGTTCTAATAGGTTTGTATGGTTATTTTGGACTTAGGCGTATGTCCGGATTTCGATTTGGAGGTTCCTAAGTTGATTTGGCTCTAATTGTTAAAAGTTGAAAATTTGAATGCTTTGAAAGATCATAGGTTTGACTGGGAGTTGACTTTGTATCGGGGTTGGATTGTTGTTCTAGGACTTGGAACATGTTTGTTATGTCATTTGGGAATTGTGTGCAAAATTTGGGGTTATTCCGAGTTGGTTAGACGTGGTTATGAAAGTTTGAAAGTTGGTTAGTTCTTTAAGCTTGAATTAGGTGTGATTTGTAGTTTTGATGTAACTATGTGTGTTTTGAGACCACGAGTAGGTTCATGTTATGTTTTGGGACTAGCTGATATGATTGGACAAGGTCCCGAGGAGCTCGGGAGTGTTTCGAAAGGATTTCAGATCATTTGAGCTTGGTTGGGTGGTTGAAGACTGCTGGTGTCTAGCGTGCTTTTCGAGAGCAGGTCTCGCGAGCATAAAGGCTTAATTTGGGGCAAATGTTTTTTCTTCTTTGTGCTCGCTACATGTGGGTTGCGTTCACGATGTGTGAAGTAGATTGGCCTTAGCATTCGCAACCTAGGCATCGCATTCGTGTAGACTAAGGCAGGCTGCGGTTGGGCAGGCATTTGGCTTTCGCGCTCGCGTAGACCAGTGGACTTTTTTGCATTGCATTTGTGGGTGAGAGACCGCGTTCGCAAAGCATATTTTTTGGCAAGCGTATTCAGGACTTAGACCCATTATTTCATATTTTGATCTATAGACTTGGAGAGGGGCGCCTTTTGAAGGGGTTTTGCGCAGAAAATAAGAGGGTAAGTGATTTCTACTTGATTTTAACATTTGATCTTTTTTTCCATGGATTATTACTTATAGAATGGGATTTGAAAGTGAAATTTGGGGATTTAGACTATGGTTTTGGAGAGTGAAAAGTGGAGATTTGAACCCCCGATTCGGAGTCGGATTTGGATAAAACTTGTATATTTGAACTCGTATTCGAATGGGTAGTCGGGATTTATGACTTTTGTTGGGTTCCGGGAAGCGGGCCCGAGTTGACTTTATGGTTAATTTTTTGCAATTTGATAAATATTGGAGCTTTATTACTTGGAATTGATTTCTATAACCGTGTTTGATGTTATAGAGTTGTTGACTAGATTCAAGCCGTTTGGAGGTAGATTCGTGTGGGAAAGGCTTTTTGGAGTATTTATTCACGTGCTTTGAGGTAAGTAACTTAGCTAAACTTTATTTGAGGGTATTTTCCCCGTTGGCTATGATATTTGAGAAATATTGGAGGTGAGGCACGTGCTAGGTGACAAGATATATGCGTACACTGGGTTTATTCATGATCCCTGTAGACCTTAGGTTATTATGTTCTTTGTTTTGCTATCAAGCTACTTTATTTCCGTGTTTTCTTCACTTGTATGAATACGTGAGCTATTATTCATGTTAGAAATAATGTCTAGGCATGTGCTTATCTATTTGAGATATGATAGGGGTATTCTTGCTTAATTGAGATGTTTTACTTAATTGTAGCCATACTCTTAGTCATGACATGGCATCCGTGTATCATATCTCTGTCTCCAAGCATTCGTTAAATGTTATCTCACATGTTGTTGATGCCCTTATATGTGTAACACGATTTATGCTGAGTAATGTGAGATATGAATATTTCAGACTTGAACGGGTGATGGTTGATCTTGGGCCATAGAGCCAATTTGATACTGATAGCCATGCCTCGTATTGGTCTAAATGGTATTGATTATGAGGTGGCACATGCACCAAGCCCTATAGGCTAAGTGATACTGAACGTTGACTTAGATTTGATCAGCTCTTGGGCAAGGACTCGCCCCTCCGGAGTCTGGTAATAACTTGTGGGTGCAAGCACACGTGTCATATATATGCTTGGTGAGGGACTTGTGCCAGGCACTCGTGCAGTGCTGAGTGATGTTGTGTGTTTGGAATGAAGGGCAATTGTGCCAGGAACTATACATGTGCTGAGATTTGATATAATTGCTTATTTAAGTACAATATTGTTGATTTTGACATGCATACTTGTCATGAAGGTACCAGGTTGTGTGTTTTCCCTCATGCTTATTGGTACTTGATGTCTCTATTTTGATAAGTGATGAACTTGAAATCACCGTTAAATTGATAAAACCTTGTTTAACTGATTTCTGTGGGAAAATATATGCCTTAACTGTTATTAATGATAAGCATGCATATTTCTTCTCTTATTGTGAAAAGGTCGAACTCGCTATTATTTTAGATATATTTTCTTTCTTTTTATTGTCGTTACTATACTAATATTGTTGGTATTGGAGATCAAACAAAATATTGGACCTTGTCGAGCTCATCATTGCTTTCAACCCGAGGTTAGGCTTGTTACTTATTGAGTATATAGGGTCGGTTGTACTCATACTACACTCTGCGTTTTATGTGCAGATCCAAGTGCTTCTAAGGGGGGTGATTTCTAGGGTGTGGCGCCGGTATCAGCGTTGGAGATTTTCAAGGTAGCTAGTGTTCCGTTCGTAGGCCTTGAAGTCCCTTTTTCTCTTAGCTTATGTTATTACTATTCTATCTTTCAAACAGTTCTGTATTTTGGGATCAGACCTTGTATTTGAATTTTGTAGCGCTCATATACTCGTTGACACCAGATCATGGAATGGTTTTAGTTATGTTATTGCTAGTGACTCTAGTTATTTGTAATTATTCTGCTGTTGAGACTATTTATTTTTGTTATTTAAGTTTGTTCATGTTTATTGAATGTTGGCTTGCCTAGAAAGTAGTGTTAGGCACTATCACGACCTTGGTGGGATTTGGGGTTGTGATAATGCCTTTATGGTTGTATCTATTAAACTTGTTGGACATTTCTCTTATTTGGTTCTCTTCCCATTATTGGTCACAATCGATTTGTTGCTTGTTTGGTGCACGGATTATGTCGTATGTGGTTCTAGGTGGCATTTGGTGTGGCCTATTTTCCGAGCAGCTTGTACTAGGTGAGACGAGGTTACTGGACCTGGAATTGGTGCAATCGAATTTGGATAAGGTATATTTGCAAGAAGAATGTCATAAGTACGCTTAGAATTTGGAAATGATTCTAGTTGGGCGTGAGAACTCCATGACATGTTGATTTGATTGGTGGTTATGAGTTTCTACACATTTCTTCCATCATAATAGTGTTGTGAAGGTCTCGCACAAGGTTTTATTTGATATCAATTTATGATATTGGATATCTCTAAGCCGAGTTTAGTCCTTACTTGTATTGTTGTCCAGTCATTCTTTTTTTAGTGGATTAAGGCTCGCCAATGTGATGATCCCCAGTTGTTGGTGCCTAAGAATACGGTGCCGCGAAGTGGACAGATGATGGTGTTATGCGACTCTAGGCTTGGCTTTATATTCCTTATTTTAATGGATAGAGAGTTGATACTCTAGGAGGCTCATAGTTGGAGGTATTCTATTCGCCCACCAACAAAAACATCATCAACAACAACCACAACAACAAAAAACCAGTGAGACTCCCATAAGTGGGGTCTAGGGAGGGTGGGATGTACACAGGCCTTTCCCCTGCCTATGTGAAGGTAGAGAGGCTATTTCCTATTCTATTCACCCAGGTGTCACAAAAATGTATTGTGACTCAAAGCAACACTATTGGTGACAAAAGGATGATGAAAGTCATTGTTGGGAATGTTTGAAGGTGTTTGAATTGCCAACAAGTCACATATGAACATTAAAGATTGGGTGGTTTTAATCAGGAGACGTTTATATTGGAATTGATGTTTATATTGGAAATTGAAGTGGAAGCGTATCTCCTTAGACTTTGTGGTACATTTTCCAAATGAATTAAGGAAGTTTGATGCTAGTTAGATCATTGTTGATAGGTTGACGAAAGACTTTTCACCCACATACTGAGGGTCGGTCAAAATGGACTATCCAGATTCTTGGGGATATGTTAAGAGCTTGTGTAATTTACTTTGGAGGTCATTGGGATTAGTTCTTTCCATTAGCTAAGATTTCCTGTAATTACAGTTATGTGTCCAATATTCACATAGCTATGAGACTTTATATGGAAAAAGAGGTCGTTCTCACACTGGTTGGTTTGAGCCCTGTGAGGCTAGGCTATTGGTATAGATTTGGTACGAGATTCTTTGTAAGAGGTTAAGTTGATTCTAGAGTGACTTCGGATAGCTTAGAGCAAGCAAAAGAGTTATGATGATATGAATGTGAAGTGGCATACACGGAGGGTGAAAAGGTACTTCTTAAGGTTTCACCGATGAAGAGTGTGTGGATTTGGGAAGAAAGACAAGCTGAGTCAGAGATTCATTAACCTATTGGAGGTGTTGGAGAGAATTGGTAAGATGGCTTGTAGGAAGGGTCAACCAAAAAAGGAAGCTACTTGGGAGATCGAATTAGATATGCAAATCAGATATCAACACCTTTTTGACAGCTCAAGTACATTTCTAAACTCATTCGAGGAAGAACATTTTTTTAAGAGGTGGAGAATATAAGGACCATAGCAGTTGTTTGAGTTCTAGAATACCTTTTCCTATTTGAAACTTCTCATAGGTTCATTTGGTGATTGATGAGTTGTGGCTATGGGTGGCATGGGTCCCGAGAGGTTCAGGAGCACTTTAGAACACTTGAACTAGAAGCTTTAAGTTAAGAGAATTTACCAAAATCAATATTTTGAGTTAAAAAAAACATAGAATCATGATGTGGAAGTTCCTATAGGTATATATGATAACTAATTTGAACTTGTACGCATGTTCAATTTAGGACTCTAGGGGCTCAGGTGTGATTCGGCACCATTACATGAAAGCTGGAGGTTTAAGATTTCACAAATTTTGACTTGAGTCATGATGGGTAGTTGTGATGCTTCATTTCGTGTTTTGAGCCTTTAGATAAATCCACATAAGGTATTTGTACTAGTCGGAATGATAGGACGGAGTTCTCAAGGGCTTGGATGAGATTTGGGGTATTCAAGGTTGGTTTGAGAATCAAAAGCCAGCAATAATTGCACCAGGTCATAGGGGCTCACGACCTAGACTACATTGCATGCAGCGGAGGCAGCCAACTAGATGAAACGCAATGGGGCTTGCGATGAGAGTACCCTAGACGTCCATATTCAGTTGCTGAAACTTCAACTTTTCACTACATAACCTAATTTCAAACTTGTACTTCATTTTGATGATTTTCGGAGCTAGAAAAAAGGATTGGGTGATTTTTGAGAGGTTGGGATAAGTAATCCTAATCTATATTAATGATTATAACATGAATCTATACCGATGATCATAACATGCATCCATCTTCAGATTTTCCATTAAATCAAGGATTTCTAAGAGAAAATTAGGGTTTTGACTTGAAAATTAAGAAAGTATATTTTGAGGTTTTGAACACCAATTTGTAGTTGAGTATGAAAATTAATCACATATCTGGAATCAGGAGATTATTGGTCACTGGTATTTAGTTTGATCTCGGGTTCTGACTATGTGGGCCTAAGTTGACTTTTTGTTAATTTTTGATATTTTTATAAAGATTGTGTTTTTTCTTGTGGGATTGATTCCTATAGCTTTATTTAACTTTTTCAGTATTATTTGGTTAGATTATGGACATTTAGAGGCTGTATAAAAAGAAAAGGCCAATTTGAAGGTTGAAGCTCAATTTGGAGAAGGTTAGCATCTTGGTAACCTCGACTTAAGGGAATTTTCCTAAAATAGACTTGTTTGCTATATTCTATGCATTTGGAGATGACATATATGCAAGGTGATGAGTGTATACACGGGCATCGGGGAATCTATGATGGGGTTGTGCGACATGGTTATAGGCTATACATGCATTAGTTGCTCTACTTGTTGCATGACCGTTTACACATCGTCTACATGCTAGTATAATGTTATAGGCATCCTTCACATGCTAGTTTAATATTATGTGAATATGTATATTAGATTAGATATTGCCATGCACAGTACATATGCACATACATTTGCATACGCGTTTCACACTTAATTGTGATGATGGCACGTGAATCATCCACGTGGGATTATGCTATAGTACACCTGAGTTGTCCATACGGGATTATGTTATGGTGCAAATGAGTTGTCTGCTCTTGTTATTATGTGTGGATATGTATCCATTTCTCATGGTTCACCTGGCCACGTTTTTCTCTAGGTCGCGTACGTGTAGGTATTATTGGACCTTTGGGAAGTGCAGTTTCGGTGTAAAGCTCGATTTTTATCATACCTTTGATATTAGGCTCATGTTAATGAATTCATATATATGCTACTTGTTGCACATCCTTAATTATAATTCTTATATGCATTAGCATATTCTTTGGTATTGAAATTGATAAAAGAATGCATTATTCCTCATGCCTAAGTTGGGCATAGCTATACGCTGCTTCTAAGCCTTTGTAATTGTGTATACATATTAATTGTACAAGTTATAAAAGTGAGTATCTTTTGAGAAACCCTGGCACTACTTTATTGCGGTTAGATTTGATACTTAGTGATTGTACGTTGATTATTGTACTCATGTTACACTTATGCACACTTTTGTGCATATACTAACCATGGAACTAGCAGAACCTAGGAAGGAGCCTAATAGTTGTTCATGCGGAAACTCGAGGTATAAAACAATAATGTAAAGTGCAGATGTATTTGATACTCTTTACAACTCATGACGTCGTGACACTAGACCCTAGGGGTGATTTGATGATTGTTGCGCTTATATTGTCATATTTAGACTTATGCCATCTATTTAGACTTATTTATAGATTTTGGCTATTTTGAATCATGTTTTATGCTTGTTGGTTCGTCTACCCGATGGAGTTAGGCTCCGCCACAATCCCTATGGGATTTGGGTCGTGATATAGGACTCTCCCTCCTCTCCCCCCACCCCAAATCAAAATTGTGTTGTTTGAAATAAAAATAGGACTCTAGAGAATATGGCAAGACCATATTAATTTCTAGTGGTCTTCCTAAGAGTATTTGGGCTGAGGTTGCAAATGCTGCTTACATGATCAATAGATACATGATAAGACCATTGCTTGAGAAGACCCACTATGAAACAATAAAAGTAAAAAACCAAATATAACTCATCTAAGAGCCTTTGGGTTTAAGTGTCTTGAGCATAATAGTGGAAAAGAGTCTCTAGGGAAGTCCGATGCCAAGTATGATGAGGTTTCTTTTTTGGTTATTCTTCATATAGTAAGACTTATAAAGTGTAGTACAACAAAAACTTTATATGTTGAAAAAAGTGTCCATGTGTTGTTTTTATAAAACTGATCACTTGGCTGAGAAAGGTTTGTAGGATAATAATAATAATGAAGAAATTAGAATATTATAGAGATATGCTGACAAACCAGATCAAAGTCATCTGGAGAACGCAGTTGAGCAAATGGAGACGGTAAATGAACGAGGTCTCCTAGAAGATGAGAAAGGTGTACACCAAACATGGGAAACTGAACATGTTGATGTTGAAACATCTAAAAATGATGAATGATGTGCCGGAGAATTTTGGCACATTTGATACTAATTGCTTAGATTTTAGCTTGTTTTAAATGCAATTTTCCTTTGTACTTATGTAATTGTAGTATTTTGCAGTATATGAGGCGTAAGGACCTAAGAGCATGGAAAAGAGTTCAAAAAGCCACAAAAGGACAAGAAAAGAGCAAAAAGGCATCGCAAATGTGGATATGCTATCGCAGAACCCACATGCGAGCTGCATATTTCACACCGAGATCGCAGATCAAAATAGATTTCTGGGCAAAGTTCAACGTCAAAAATGCGGTCTCATCTGCGATCGCATAACTTGTTTGTGAGCCGCAGAAGTAATCGCAAACTAAACATGAAGTCTACTGAAGGAAGAAAATACGATGTAAGATGCGGTCGCATTTCTACAATGCGGACCGCAAACCATGAATGCGGTGAAGGCGAAACTAGGGTTACAATCTGCGATGGCCATGTCAAAAATGCTGACTGCATCTCTGTTATGTGACAGAAATGCGGTCGCATATTCAACCTGAAAGGGTAGTTTTGTCCAATTTTTGTCCCAATTTTTGGCCCTCTATAAATAGATTTATTGGGGTTTTGTGGGCTCTATCTTGTCTAAATTTAAAGCTACAAATATAAGGCATTAATATTCCTCTCTTTTGGAAGCTTTTGGGTCAAGAATCTTTCACTTTATAAGCTTTATGGTATTTAATATTCTCTTGCTTTTGTATTTTAGTATGAGTAGCTAACTTTAAATACTAAGGTTGTGGACCCTAAATGAGTGTTATGTTAATGGGTGTTTAACATTGAATATATATATAATGGTTGGTTGATATTTATTTACTTCTCATTCTTCATTATTGTTGGTGGTTGCAAACATTAACAAGTGCCATTAAATTTTTGCTTTTCTTGGGAAAGTGGGATAGAATTTGGTAGAAGTAAATACCAAAGACTCAAGGCTTTAAACCTTGTTTAATAAAATCTCTTACGAATAAGTGGGTTTTATTTGGCATAAATTGATTGTTCTTAATTGCAACTCTTTTATATTTCGAAAAATCATAAAGAGGAAATACTACCTAACTATTGAAAAATATTGGGTAGTCATTTAGACATCATTTGCATATCAAAAGGACCTTCCATTAGAAATATATCATATTAACACCGGTCGCATTACACTTCATTAATGGGGACATAACCTTGGTTTCTTTAATCAAATTATCTACATTCTCAATATTTCAATTAGCCATCACCTAACCAAACTCAATTCCTACTCTTGTTACCATTAATACATACTCTTGTTATGGTTAACTGGATAGAATTACGACTTTAGTCGAGTAACACACTAGTCAAGTAACCTTTTCACACCTATTCCCTGTGGGATTCAACCCCAACCTTGTTGGGTTATTATATTTGACATCGACCGCCTTACACTATTTATTAAAGTGTAATTTGAGCGTATCAAATTTTGGCGACATTGCCGGGGAATACGGTTTTGAAATTACTAATTAGTGTGTTCTTTACTGGACGTCTTATTCTATTCTATCACACTTTGCTTGTTTTGCTTGGTGTTGATAGGAAAACATGTCCGAATATGGTGAAGACGTGGAGGCAGAAATGGAAGAAAATTCTTTTGCAGATATCAAGGAGTACATTGAGGATACAAATGCTATTGTACCTCCGGCCGTTGGCGCTGCAACTTTCAAGGTGGAACACGGTTTAATCCTTATGCTCAAAGCGGAGGGGTTTTTCAGGTTTTCCACTGATGATGATCCAACACAACATCTTAGAAACTTCTTGGGTGTGTGTGCAATGCATAAGCAAAACAATGTCTCTGATGATGCCCTAAGGTTGAGATGCTTCAAGTACTCTTTAGTGGGAGATGCAAGGAAATGGCTTTAAAATCTTCCCCCAAACTCCATTCATGCCTGGCCCGAACTTGTTCGAGCCTTCTTGTCTAAATGGTTCCCGCAAAGTAAGAAGTCTGAGCTCCGGGATAAAATCTTCTTTTTCAAGAAAGTACCAGGAGAACATCTACATGAGGCATGGGATCGTTTCAAATCATATTTGGTGAGGTCTCCCAACCATGGTTTCCCGGATTCTATTTTGTTGGAGAAATTCTACATGGGCTTGGATCCGATGAACCAATCTATAGCCAAGAATGCAGCTGACGGATCTTTCATGGACAAATCATTCGCAAGGGTGACATAAATACTTGACAAAATGGCAAAACATAATCAAGCATGGCATTCCGAGGACACCACAGGTGGAATTACATATGGATCTTCTTCCTTGAGCAACATGATCAAGGAAAATCAAGAGAGAGATCAAGTAATTGCAGGGCTTGCTACAAATGTTAATGTGTTGACAAAGATGTTAACCGAAAGCCAAATGAAGAAGGTAAATGTGGTTGAGGATGTGCAACCCGTATCAAATGAGGATTGTGAGGAAGCAAATTATGTCAACAACTCTCAAGGAGGGTATCAAAGGCAACAATACCAAGGTCAAGGACCACAAAATCAATGGAGGCCAAACCCGCAAGGGCAAGGCCACCAACAATGGCGAAATGACCAAGGTGGCTCAAACCAAGGAAATTGGAACAACAACAACAACTTTTCAAACCGGAGTTCAAATCCCTATGTTCCCCCAAAGGGTCAATATTCAAATCAAGGTTCCTCAAGCGAGTCTAAGTTGGAAATTATGCTTGAACGGGTATTGCAAAATCAAGAAAAATCTGACACTTCTATGAGGAACATGACCGAGCTTGTTGGATCTCATACTGCATCCATTCAAAAATTGGAGACCCAAATGAGAGACCTCTCTAGGGAGCAAAATCCAAAGCAAAAGGGAACACTCCCTAGTGACACAATTGCGAACCCGAAAGGTAGTGGGAGTGGCCCAACTTCTCATGTCATGGCAATTATTGCTAGGAGTAAGAAGGTACTATAAGAAGAGGGTGAACAAGTGGTTGAGGTAGAAGAGTTCGAGAAAGGGGTTGAGGTTGAAGAGCCAAGTGTTGTGGAAATTGAGAAAATTTCGAAAGATGTGCAAGTGCAAGAAGAGAACCGGGAAGTGGTAAAGGAAAAGTCAAAAGAGACACCAAAAATTCTTCCGCCTATTCCTAGACCTCCTCCTCCTTTTCCTCAAAGACTTGTAAGAAGGGTTGATGATAGAAAACTCAAGAAGTTCTATGACATTCTAAAGCAATTATCGGTAAACATCCCATTCTTGGAAGCTTTTCAAGAGATGCCAGGTTTTGCCAAATATTTGAAAGATTTGATCAACAAGAAGAGGACCACCAAGAATGACGTGGTGAACATGACTCACCGGGTTAGTTCCATTATTTCCACAACCACCGTTCAAAAGAAAGAAGACCCGGGAGCCTTTACTATTCCATGCACTATCGGGGCGCGTGATTTTGCAAGGGCCCTTTGTGATAATGGGGCTAGCATTAACTTAATGCCGCTTTTCATTTACAAACAAGCAGGATTAGGAATGTCAAGGCCAACAAGTATGAGATTGCAAATGGCTGATCGTTCCATCAAGAGACCAGTAGGAATTGTTGATGACGTGATTGTAAAAGTGGGAGAGTTTAATTTACACGTCGATTTTGTAATCCTTGATTGTGCGGTTGACAAGGAGATCCCTATCATCTTGGAGAGACCATTCCTAGCCACGGGAAGAGCACTCATGGATTCGGAACGAAATGAAATCAAATTCCGTGTGAATGATGAAGAGGTCACATTCCAAGCAAGCAAGGGTATGAAACTACCACATGAGTATGAAAGCATTTAGGTGACTGATATTGTGGATGAGGTAGAAGATGCGGTTGAAATAAAAATGGAAGAACAATGCCTCGGTGAAGCATTGGCGGGTATTTTGGTGAACTTTGATGGTGAGGATATGGAGGGATATATGGAATCGATAAATGCACTGGAGGGGCTTGGTTCTTACACTTATGCTCCGGCAAAGCTCTCTCTCGACTTGGATAATAGAGCCACACCTCCCGCAAAGCCATCTATTATTGAGCCACCATAACTAGAGCTCAAACCACTTCCTCCGCACTTGAGGTATAAATTTCTTGGCTCAAATGATACTGTACCAGTAATCGTTTCTTTTTGTTGAATGATGTGCAGATGGAACGATTGTTGAATGTCTTGAAGGAGCATAGGCAAGCCATTGGATGGACAATTGCGGACATTCGTGGGATTCCCCCGGGAATTTGCGAGCATAAAATCCAATTGGAAAGTGAGACCAAACCGAGTGAGGAACATCAACGACAGTGGAACCCGTCAATGCAAAAGGTGGTAAAGAAAGAAATCATCAAATGGTTGGATGCCGGGTAGTCTACCCCATTGCCGATAGTTCTTGGGTGAGCCCGGTGCAATGTGTGCCGAAAAAGGGAGGCATGACCGTAATTGAAAATGAGAAAAATGAGCTCATCCCAACAAGAACGGTGACCGGCTGGAGGGTGTGTATGGATTATCGGAAACTCAACAGTGCCACATGCAAGGACCATTTCCCTATTCCTTTTATTGATCAAGTGCTTGATCGGCTAGCGGGAAGGTCATTCTATTGTTTCCTTGATGGATATTCCGGCTACAACCAAATCAACATAGCATTGGAGGATCAAGAGAAGACGACATTCACTTGCCCCTATGGAACGTTTTCTTTTAGCCGGATACCATTTGGTTTATGCAACACTCCGGCTACTTTTCAAAGATGCATGATGTCCATTTTCTCCGACATGGTAGAGGATTTTCTAGAAGTCTTCATGGACGACTTCTCGGTGGTAGGTGAGTCTTTTGAGCATTGTATTGACAATCTTAGACAATTGCTTAAGAGATGTGAAGAGACCAACCTTGTGCTCAATTGGGAGAAATGTCACTTTATGGTGGATGAAGGCATCATGTTGGGGCATAAAATTTCAAAGCATGGCATAGAGGTTGACCGGGAAAGATAGAGATTATTTCTAAGCTTCCTCCACCTACTTCCATTAAGGGTGTTCGAAGTTTCTTAGGGCGTGCCGGGTTCTATAGGCGCTACATCAAGGACTTCTCCAAGATTGCAAATCCTATGTGCAAACTCCTTGAGAAGGATGCCAAATTTGTGTTTGATGAGAAATGCCTCAAAGCCTTTGAGGAGTTGAAGCAAAGGCTCACCATGGCACCTATTATTGTCACACCCGATTGATCTCTTCCTTTTGAGCTCATGAGTGACGCCAGTGGTGTAGCCATTGGGGCAATGCTTAGCCAACGTCACAACAAGGTTCTTCACCCGGTCTACTATGCAAGCAAAACACTCAATGGGGCACAACTAAATTACACGGTGACTGAGCAAGAACTTCTTGCCATTGTCAATGCCTTTGAGAAGTTCCGGGCTATTTGTTGGGATCCAAGGTGATAGTGTACACAGATCATGTGGCTCTTCGCTATCTCATGACAAAGAAGGATGCAAAGCCTCGGTTGATTCGATGGGTCTTGTTGTTGCAAGAGTTTGACTTCGAAGTCAAGGATCGTAAGGGAACTCAAAATCAAGTGGCGGATCATTTGTCAAGGGTTGAAGAAGCAGGGAGATCTTGAAATCAACGATGCATTCCCCGATGAACACATATTGGCACTATCTAGCACTTTTGCTCCTTGGTATGCCGATATTGCTAACTATTTAGTTAGTGACCTTATCCCCGACGGATTGGAATCCTATCAAAAGAAGAAGTTTTTGAGAGACTGTCGGCAATACTATTCGGAGGAGCCATTCTTATTCCGTGTTTATGCCGACAACATTATCAGAAGGTGTGTTCCAGAAGAAGAGATTATGCCAATTCTAAAGGCATGCCACGACTCACCGGTTGGGGGTCATCATGGAGGAAATCAAACAGCGCCTAAGGTTCTTGAATGTGGTTACTATTGGCCTTCAATCTATCATGATGCCAATCAAATGGTCAAGGCTTGTGACCAATGTCAAAGACAAGGTTCAATCTCCAAGAGGCATGAAATGCCAATGCACTTCGTGATGGAGATAGAGATCTTCGATGTGTGGGGAATTGATTTCATGGGTCCCTTTGTAAGCTCTCGCGGGATGAAATATATTTTGGTGGCTGTGGACTATGTGTCCAAATGGGTTGAAGCGATCTCCTTACCAAACAATGAGGCAAGGAGTGTGACCACATTCTTGAAGAAAAAAATCTTCATTCGGTTTGGCACTCCTAGAGCCATTCTTAGTGATGGTGGGTCTCATTTCTGTAACAAGGCTTTCAAGGTTCTACTTGAGAAATTTGGCGTCAAGCACAAGGTAGCCACACCTTATCATCCGCAATCAAGTGGTCAAGTTGAGGTTTCCAACTGGGAGATTAAGAGCATTCTAGCAAAGACTGTTAATGCAAACAGGACCCACTAGTCAAGGAAGCTAGACGACGCATCGTGGGAGTACCGCACGGCGTACAAGACTCCTATTGGTACTTCTCCTTATCGGTTAGTCTTCGGAAAATCTTGTCATCTGCCTGTAGAATTGGAGCACAAGGCTATGTGGGCGTTAAAAAGGTTGAACTTGGACTAGGCTGAAGCTGCAAATTTGAGGTTAACACAACTCAATGAAATGGAGGAATTCCGTTTCCATGCTTATGAAAGTGTATCTGTGTACAAAGAAAGGATGAAGTTCGTCCATGATAAGAAGATCTTGAAAAGAGAGTTCAAGTCGGGTGACTTGGTATTGCTCTTTAACTCAAGGCTCAAATTGTTTCCGGGCAAGCTCAAATCAAAATGGTCCGGTCCATTCAAAGTAGTCAATTTCTCTCATTTTGGAGCTGTGGAACTAGCATCGGAAGATGGGCTCCGGACATTCAAAGTAAATGGCCAACGAATCAAACACTACTTGGGCACAGATGGAGAAACACCAACTTCGTCGTGACGCGACGTTAAATCAAGCGCTTCATGGGAGGCAACCCATGTGTGGTAACACCTTTTTTGTTCTTTAAATTTTTAATTTTTGATAGATAGATTTCCTTGAGCAATTTAAAGTGTGTGTTAGAGTGCAGGGGATTCAAAAGATCACAACACTGGGAAGGAATGCATAAAAAAAAGGAAAGAAAAACTACTGCGTGAAGTTTGCTGCAAAGATGCAGTCGCATTTTCACTATACGGACCGTATTTTGGTCGCAAAATAAAATAGTAAGTTTGGCTAAAATCGTTGATCAGAATGCGACAAGGTGATGCACTTTGTGGACCACATTTCAATTATGCGATCGCATTGTGCTTCGCATTGTTACCCCTTCAGCAAGTCAAATGAACCCACCGCATAACACTTATGCGGTCGCGTAGTGTGTTATGCGGTGACTTTCCCATCACAAAGTGTCAGGTACGTCGTCGCATTCTCTCATATCTCAGTCATTCAAAACAAAACAAAACAAAACAAAACAAAATAAAACAAAAGAAAAAAAAAAGAATGAACAGAAAAGAGAGGCAAACAGAGATCGAAAAAAAAAGAGGCAAAACCGGCTAGTGATGGAATCTTACAAAGGACGAATACCCCTTCATAATCTCCATAGTGCTCGTACTCCTCTTCACTGGTATGTGTCCCTGCCCTAATTTTCCATCTTCAAGTTCACTTCTATCTTTTTTGTGGTCTTTTTTATTTTGGTTCTGCAATTTTGATTGTGTTGTTTGTCGAAGTTGTTTGTACATATCGTGGTCATTTCTGGGTAGAAAACATATTTGGGGTGCTGGGTAGAGAGAAACAGGACCGTCATTGTTGAGGGATGAATTGAATCGTGAGAACGAAGGCATTTGCGGCCCGCAAAATTAGAATGCGGTCCACATTTTAGCCGCATAATTAAACCCTAGTCTTCTGAGGACGATAATGAAATGCGGTGACATTTGCGATCGCATAATTAATATGCGGACCGCAAAGTCACCGCAAACTGAAATAGACCACTCAGTTAAAACCTTGCTATCTGCGGTTGTTTTGCGATCATATTTCCCACTTTGCGGTGGACTTTGCGATCGCATTTTGTTATTTTGTTCTGTGTTGTGTGCAAATCAGTTCTGCGATGGTTATGCGGTCCGCATAGTGATTATGCGATCGCACAACCCATCGCAGACTGAGATCCAGTAGTGCACAATCAAGATTGCGACAAGTTTGCACAATCAAGATCCCTCCTCCATCAGTGGAGGTCACTCCTCAGGCCGAGCTCTCATCGGTCCCAGCTTCAGCATCAGAGGGTGACCCCACCATCACTCAGGGCTACCGACTCCCATAGAGCTTAGTGCGCCTCAGGGAGCCCTTCAACTCTACTCTATGTTCATATGCATTGGGGACAATGCATGCTTTTAGTTAGGGGTGGTAGCGTTGTCTATACTTTTGAAAACTAATATTAATGTCTATACTTTTGACAAGAAATTAGCCTTGTCTATACTTTTGTGACATTAGCAACTGTTGTACATATTCATGCCTTTATGTTATAAACAAACTTATGTACTCATGTGTATTTTGTTCGTGATTTTGTATATATTAGTGCTTTGTGATTTCTGTACATAAGTTATGTTATCCTTGTGCATATATATATATATATCAACAAATACTAGTAGATAGTTGTCCATCTTTAGTAATTAGCAATGAATTCCCCTTGTTTTTTCTTTGCCGGGTTATTTTCCAAGGGTGTAATAGTAGAACCAGGACAGCGGAATGAAACATGTTGACCGGGTTGGTGTAATTGTCTAGTCTCAAGCATGTGTGTCTGTACATAGCCTATACCCTTCCACACAAAAAAAAAAGAAAAAAAAAAGGGATCAACTGTGCGAACTTGAGGCTCGCTCTGTGACTCTACATCTACCTAGAGTTATGCATGTATATATGATGAAAGCTTTGAGTTGCCAAATATTGACTCGAGGGCTTTAAACTATGTGAACCAAACAGTTCATGTGCCATGTGTGTGAGTTCTTTGTGTAGATAATTCTTGTGTTTGCTTCTGCCATCTAGAACTTGCCCAGTGGTTTTTCGACGCTTATAATAATTACACTTGGTTGGTGTGATGATCTTAGGCATTCTTTGTTTTATTTGCGAAACCTCTTTAGCCTTTCAAGCCTAGTGCCCTATTCGAGCCATTAACCTTTTCTAACCTTTCCCTTTTGTAAAATAATTCCCTCTTTTGAACCCGTTCCTCCTTGAACATTGAGAATGAGGCTAAAAGCCTAAGTTGGGGGTGTGGTGTCAAAGTGGAAATGGGTAAGGTTGTACATTGAGTGTAGGAGCATATACCTCAAAGTGTTCATATGAAATTATTCAAGCTCCAAAACAAAAATGTGTGTGTGTGTGTGTGTGTGTGTATATAATTATGGAGCCTTGAAGAAAATTAGAGAGGTATTTAAGGTGGTTCTATATTGGGAACTAGATGCCAATGTGGCTATGGGGTTTGAAAAGAAACAAAGTGCAAAAAGAAAAGAAAATGTGATTAGTGTTCAAGGAGGGTGTAGTCACTTGTATCTAAATGCTTATCCGACCCTTCCCTAAACCTACATTACAAGCCTAAAAAGTCCTTACGATCTCCAACCGAGCGTTCTTAGAATTAAGCGATGAATTAAAATAAGGGCAAGCCTATGGTATGGTATGTTGTAACACTTGAAACTCTTTTCTGAGAGTGAGTGTATTTGTGAATTCGTACCTTTTTGTTGTCATTCTAAATATTTTGATTTTGGGACTTTCTTTCTAGTGAGGGCACATGAACTGTGAGGTTGAACAAAAGTTGAGTTTTTGAGTCAAACACAAGTGCACTCAGCTGAGAGTAGCATTTTGTCACATTGTCTGAGGCTCAAAGTTCACAAATTGATTAATTTTCCTTGTATATATCAATGGTTCAGGAAGGGTAAAACACTCGAAGATGCATGCTTGAAATACTAACAACAAACACCGTCCATGGTCACTATTGTTTCATGTCTTGTAGATGGAGTTTAGAATAGGATAGTGTCATCTTAGTTGCTTGAGTACAAGCAAGAGTTTAAGTTGGCGGTGTTGATGTGCCGGAGAATTTCGGCACATTTGATACTAATTGCTTAGATTTTAGCTTGTTTTAAATGCAATTTCCCTTTGTACTTATGTAATTTTAGTATTTTTGCAGTGTATGAGGCGTAAGGACCTAAGAGCATGGAAAAGAGTTCAAAAAGCCACAAAAAGACAAGAAAAGAGCAAAAAGGCATCGCAAATGTGGATATGCTATCGCAAAACCCACATGCGAGCCGCATATTTCACACCGAGATCGCAGATCAAAACAGATTTCTGGGCAAAGTTCAACGTCAAAAATGCGGTCTCATCTGCGATCGCAAAACCTGTTTGCGAGCCGCAGAAGTAACCGCAAACTAAACATGAAGTCTACTGAAGGAAGAAAATGCGATACAAAATCCGGTCGCATTTCTACAATGCTGACTGCAAATCATGAATGCGGTGAAGGCGAAACTAGGGTTACAATCTGCGATGGCCATGTCAAAAATGCGGATCGCATGTCTGTTATGCGACAAAAATGCGGTCGCATATTCAACCTGGAAGGGCAGTTTTGTCTGATTTTTGCCCTGATTTTTGGCCCTCTATAAATAGATTTATTGGGGTTTTGTGGGCTCTATCTTGTCTGACTTTAAAGCTACAATACAAAGCATTAATATTCCTCTCTTTTGGAAGCTTTTGGGTCAAGAATCTTTCACTTTGTAAGCTTCATGGCATTTAATATTCTCTTGCTTTTGTATTTTAGTATGAGTAGCTAACTTTAAATACTAAGGTTGTGGACCCTAAATGGGTGTTATGTTGATGGGTATTTAACATTTAATATATATATATATAT
>MCJB01048475.1:359245-385868 GCA_002018475.1 Nicotiana obtusifolia
ATTTGGTAGAAGTAAATACCAAAGACTCAAGGCTTTAAACCTTATTTAATAAAATCGCTTAGGAATAAGTGGGTTTTATTTGGCATAAATTGATTGTTCTTAATTGCAACTCTTTTATGTTTGGAAAAATCATAAAGAGGAAATACTACCTAACTATTGGAAAATATTGGGTAGTCATTTGGACATCATTTGTAACCTTCCATTAGAAATATATCATATTAACACTGGTAGCATTACACTTCATTAATGGGGACGTAACCTTGGTTTCTTTAATCAAATTATCTACATTCTCAATATTTCAATTAGCCATCACCTAAAACCAAACTCAATTCCTACTCTTGTTACCATTAATACATACTCTTGTTACGGTTAACTGGATAGAATTACGACTTTAGTCGAGTAACACTCTAGTCAAGTAACCTTTTCACACCTATTCCCTGTGGGATTCGACCCCAACCTTGTTGGTTATTATATTTGACAGCGACCGCCTTACACTATTTATTAAAGTGTAATTTGAGCGTATCAATGAACCTGGTTCTTCAGCTGGTCAGGTAGGAAATAATGCTCAGGAATTACATATGAGGAATTGGAATCACAAAAACTCTCATTGAATTCATAATATTCTCTCTCATATGGAAACTAGTATTCAGACAAGATCAAAAATGAGGCTTCTTTGTGCCTTCTCTAGCTACTTGTCAATGGTTGAGCCAAAGAATGTTTAAGGAGGCTTTTTAGGATGATGATTAGATTGTGGATATGCAAGAAGAGCGTTAGCAATTTGAAAGGAATAAATTCTAGCATTTGGAACCCCGACGAAGGATAGAACCATCTTAGGAACTATTTTGGGTTTCAGAAATAATCGAGATGATCAAGGTAACATCATGTTAGGACCCAAATCCCACCATAGGGGTCGTGATGGAGCCTAATTCTCGAGATTGGTGTAACGACTCGACCGGTTTTTTTGAGAATTAGCGTCTTGTTTGGTGGCTTAAGATTTCGAGCAGCTTCGTATTGTGTTTATGACTTGTATGTGTGATCGGATTTGGCTTTCGAATGATTTGTGATTGATTTGGAAGAATGATTCTTGATTAGAAGCTTAAGTGGTAAGAGTTGATCAAAGTTTAACTTTTGAGTAAACAACTCCAGAAGGATTTTTTGATGATTCTAATAGCTTCATATGGTAATTTTGGACTTGGGCGTATGTCCAGATATGGAATTGGAGGTCTCTAGGTTAATTTGATGCTTTTTGGCAAAAGTTAGAAAGATGAAAGTTTAAAAGGTGGAGAGGTTTGACCCGGAGTTGACTTTATTGATATCAAATTCAGATTGTGATTCTGGGAATTAGTGTAGCTCCATTGAATTATTTGGGGCTTGCATGCAAAATTTGAGGTTATTCCGAGTTGATTTGATGTAATTCGGCTATTGTATAAGTTGAAAGTCCATTAATTTCATTAGGCTTGAATTGAGGTATGATTCGTAGTTCGATGTCGTTTGGTATGATTTGAGGCCTCGAGTAGGTTCGCATTATGTTTTGGGATCGGTTGAGATGATTAGACCATGTCCCAGGGGCACCTAGTGATTTGCGGACCTGTTTCAAATCATATTTCATTCCAATGTGGTGGTTGGTTTTTGCTGGATCTGGTGTGGCCGCACCTGTAGAGTTATAGGCACAGGTGCGGTGGCCGCAGATGCGGTCATGAGGGTGCAGAAGCGAAACAAGGTTGGATGCGGTACGACCACAGAAGGGGAAGGCTGGGTGCATCTGCGCATCTGCAAGAGCAGAATTTTGATCGCAAAAGCGGATGGGGTTGTTGGTCGAGAAGGCCGCTAATGCGGATTTTCTGGGCGGACCTGCATGGCCGCAGGAGCGGTCTCCTAAGCGCAAAAGCGCATTCTTGGTTGCAGAAGCGACATTGGCTAAGGTAAGGTAATTCCGCAAGAGCGAGATGCTAACCATGCGATTCCGCAGAAGCGGATTATTGGTCGCAGATGCGACATTTCTAGACAGACTCCATATATATCAAGGGTTAGGTTTTTTAATCACATCTTGAGTGGTAAAGCTCGATTTTGAGCGATTTTAGAGGGGATTTTCACTATTTGGATTGGGGTAAGTATTCTTGACCTGCATTTGGTTATATTTCATGATTCTATCTTTATATTTTTTATTAATTAGTGATTTGAATTGGAGAAATAGAGGATTTTTGCAAAAACTTTCTAAAATATAAAATGATGATTTGAAGGTCGATTTGAGGTCGGAATTGGATAATGTTCGTATGGTTGGGCTCGTATCGGGATAGGTGTTCGGATTTTGGGATTTTTGTCAGGTTTTGAGGTGCGGGCCTGAGGTTGACTTTTTGGATTCACTTTTTGTTTTCATTAAAGATCAAAGCTTTGTTATATGGAATTGTTTCCTATGGCTTTTATTTATGATATTAAGTTATTTTTGCTAGATTCGAGCAGTCCGGAGGTTGTTTCACACAAGAAGGTCATTTTAGAGTATTGATTTAGCTTCTTTGAGGTAAGTATCTTGCCAAACTTTATATGAGGGAATTACCCCTTAGGATTTGGGATTTATTGTGTTATTTGAATTATATAAAAGACGTGTGCGTGAGGTGACGAGTGCGTAGTCAAACTTATATGTGATACCACAGTACGAGGACCAAAGCAAGAGACTCTCAGTACGAGGACCAAAGCAAGAGACTCCAGGAAAGCAAGCTAAATCATAGATACGAAAGTTTCCCTACAAAAGGGGCTGGCTTCAAAAACCCATAAGGGACGGCTTGCCAAGCTACACAAACAGTTAATTTGTTTATAGTCGCAAAAGTTTTCCTACAAAAAGGGGCTGGCTTCAACAACCCATTAGGGACGGCTTGCCAAGCTACACAACTCAGAAAGCTTTTGTACTATAACCAACGTTAGCTGTTCATAACTATGAAAACTTTCGTACTACAATAAGCTAACTTTCAAAGAGTATTCTTACTTTATTTTCATACATGCACCGGCCTTTCCATCCATTCGAAATAAAGAACAAGAGAGAAATTTAGAAAGCACTCATATGTAATATATCACAAGAGATTTACAAAGGTTACATGATGGTTACAAGATGGTTTCTAAGATGGTTCTACGATGATCCCACAACTACTACAAGGCCTCCTTTATATAGGACTAGGAGGTTATTACAAGACAAACTTTCTGGATAAAATAAACCTATATTACATTGGAAGAAGGTTTCTAAGATGGTTCGCCGACTGTGAGCTAGTGCCAACATTGGAAGAAGTTACAAGTTTTACAAAGCTGTCGTTCAACGAAAGAAAGCCGGTATTGCCAGTTACTATGCCCAGTTATCGGTTCCTTGGATGCTCTAGGTCTTACCAATAGCAGAAGCCTCAGAATACCACAGTACGGGGAACAAATCAAGAGACTCCAGGAAAGCAAGCTAGATCATAGATACGAAAGTTTCCCTACAAAAGGGGCTGGCTTCAACAACCCATAAGGGACAGCTTGCCAAGCTACACAAACAGTTAATTTGTTTATAGTCGCAAAAGTTTTCCTACAAAAAGGGGCTGGCTTCAACAACCCATTAGGGACGGCTTGCCAAGCTACACAACTCAGAAAACTTTTGTACTATAACCAATGTTAGCTGTTCATAACTCAGAAAACTTTCATACTCCAATAAGCTAACTTTCAAAGAGTATTCTTACTTTATTTTCATACATGGACCGGCCTTTCCATCCATTCGAAAGAAAGAACAAGAGAGAAATTTAGAAAGCACTCATATGTAATATATCACAAGAGATTTACAAAGGTTACACGATGTTTACAAGATGGTTTTTGAAGATGGTTCTTAGATCAAGTACAAGATGATTTCTCAGATGAGTTCTAAGATGATCCTACAACTATTACAAGGCCTACTTTATATAGGACTAGGAGGTTATTACAAGACAAACTTTCTGGATAAAATAAACCTATCTTACATGGCAAACTTATCTACAAGCGGGTCCCTCTCGGCATGTGAAGGACTTTAGGAAAAACAACTAAAAACACCTGAAAACATGTGAACAGGGTGAAATATACATGGTGTAGCATGTGAAAGTATGAGGGAGCATGTGACGCCATGTGAAAGTATTGTGTTGCATGTGACGAAGTATGTGGGGGCATGTGGAAGCATGTGAAAACAAGGTGAAGTGGGGGCCGGATAGTATGGAAAGATGTGGAAATTTGTCTTGGCATGGGTAGGATATTTTTTGAGGTTTTTTGGTAGGTAATGTAGGATTATGGTGGGATTAGCAGGGATTAAGATAATTATACTTTATCGATCATAGAATTGTCTTCTCGAAGACCTTGTGAAGTAACACCTGGAACTTGACGGTTCTTCCCTGCTATGTTCCTTTCCCTTTGGACTGAGAGATGTAATCCGCAACTTTAATTTGGAAATGTCATTAGTGATCTTTTCTCGGATGACTTCATATGGTGTTTGATATTCTTTAAGAGTCCGGGTATTGGTATAATTCCAGCTTGCCCAATCTTTTGGCCATATCTCTTTCGGGATGCACCTATTTTGCTGAAAAAGGATTCTTTGTGCCTCGCTATATTCTTCCTCCACTGATAATATAGATACAGGAAATTTCCACCAGAATAATGCCTCTGCTTGCGCCTGGACTTTTCCATTAATGATCTTTACTGGCCTATAAAACATGAATATTTTTGCTGCGTAGGAATCGCTGAAACATTTTTTCCAATATCTTCTAGGCTTGAACCATAGTAAAAATACTCTAAGGGCTGGTGCAATATTTTCAAAATCCTTGAAGACATTGCATTTTGAATTCCATGAAAATATAATACTGATGGCATAGGTACCAGAAAAACCACAGTATCTCTTGTGGAAAATCCTTGGCTTGAGCTATGAATATATGGCAAAACGGATACTCTGGATTGACACCATAAGGCTTGAGAATGGATCCTCCATATTGCCAGAAAACTTGGAGCTCATAATAAGTTCTTCTTTCCATAATAATTGACGGATCAAAGGGATCCATGAGGTTGAACAACTCTAGTGGATGATCTGTTGGCTTTAACGAAGTTGTTCCTGGTGTATTTGAAAACATAAAGATGTGGCTACTTGGCTTCAGTTTTGCTGGGGAAAATCTTTTTGAGAATTCTTCCGGTCGCGATAGAAAATCTGCGAGAATATTATCCTTTCCTTTCAGGTGCTTGACTTGAAACTTGTATGGAGAGAACCATTGAGCCCATCTGAGAATCTGAGGATTGGGGATAATTTTTTAATTTATCCGGATCATTTTTGGGAAAGACTTCATATCCATTTCTATTAGAAATTCTGTATGGATAAGGAAGAAATTGAATTTCTTGATTCCATTCCTTACTGCAAGAATTTCTTTGAAGGTGGAGTGATAATATTGCTCGGCATCTTTAAACTTTCCACTGGCGTATCTGCATATTTTCCGCTGGCCATCTTTTTCTTCAAATAGAACAGCAATCCAGTATTCATGGTTGGCATTAGTTTGCAGTATCTTCTTTCCATCTAAAGGGATGTAGAGAGACTTGACATTTTTACATATCTCCTTTATTTTTCTGACTGCTTCATCCTGTTTCTCTCCCCATGATGGTGCCTTTTTCTTGAGCATTTCTGTGAGCGGTGAAATGTATGTAGAGATATTTGGGATGAAATCTCTTACATAATTTATTACACCCAAGAACTGTTGGATCTGCTTTGTTGTGAGATTAGTATCCGGAAATTTAAGTAATTCCTGACATATATGTGGTCCTGGACTATATTCACCTTGGGCAAAATGCATTCCGAGAAAATTAATCTCCTTTTGAGCAAGAACCATCTTTTTTGCTGAGAGCATGATTCCGTACTGTGTTACTAATGCCTCAAATTGACGAAGCAAGTTGACATGTTCTTCCAATGTATCACTAAATAACATGATGTCATCAATATAAACTAAGGAGGTATGGAGGATGGATTGGAAGATTTTTATCATGACTTTTTGGAACAAGGAGGGTGCAGTTTTCAACCTGAAGGGCATGACTTTCCACTGGAAGTGATGATCGGGGATGCAAAATCCTGTTTTGGGTCTTTCTTCAGGGTGGATTCCCATTTCCAAAATCCAGATTTTAAATCAAACTTGGAAAGATATTTGGCCTTGGCTAAGCGGGAGAAAAGAGTGAGTTTATTTGGGATGGGAAATTTATCATCTTGGAGGAAATGGTTTAGTGGCTGGTAATTAATAACTAACCTGAGTTTTTCTCTTGTCTGCTCAGCTCTTTTGTTGACATAAAATGCTTCGCATGCCCATTGTGAATCCGATGGCTCTATCAGATCAAATTCCAAAAGTTCTTCGCATTCTTTCTTTGCAAGCTGAAGATGATCTGGATTCATGCCTGAATGACTGGCTTTTGTTGGATTGATGTTTTCATTTTTCTTAAAAGAGAGCTTGATAAAAAAACTCTTGGTTTTTCCATTATGGGCTTTTCCCTATCTTCATGAAATCCTTGTGGGATTCAGCACATGAATGTTCAATGAGATTTTGCTCAATCTCTTTGATTTGTTCGTCATTGGTGATTTGGAATAGCCTTGGAATCTCAGAATAAGGTCTTAACTGCTTTTTAAAAGCTATCCCGTTAGCCTTGATCTGGAGTTGATCTCTAAGTTGCATGTAAATGTCGAATCCAATAATAAGATCTTTTCCTGGCACATCAGATCCTAGCAGCTTGGTTCTGTACTTAATGTTGGAAAGAACTCAATTGTGACCGGGTGCTTTGTAATGACAGTTGTGGTTAAGATTGCATTTGATGCAGTGTTGAAATCCTTGAAATGCGACACCCATTGATCTTCAGGGAGAACAGCAGGATTTATGAGTGAGGAAGCAGCTCCGGTGCCGATGAAAGCAATAACTCGAGCTGGTTTATCCCATTTGGATGAATAGACTTTGAGTTCTACTTGAGGAACGACTGTGAGAGCATTGATCTCTTCTCGGGCTTCAATCGCTGGTTCTGAAATTTGGTACTAATCATTGTCTTGATCTTCATAGATATCGAGAGAGAATATAGTTTCTTCATTGGGTTCGTCATCCACAGATAATATGGATTCAAGGTCCTCCTCTTTTCCAAGATGTATGCCAAATCTCTTCAAGGAGTTTGACAGATCTTCTTGATTGGGGACAATTTTTTGCGAAATGTCCAATCTTATGGCAAATAAAGCATATGTCCTTCTTGTGAAAATTTCCTGGCCTTCTGCGTCTGAAATATTTTGTGCGCCTCTTGGATCTTAATTTTCCATCTGGAATTCTTGGCCATTTGAACCTCCTGAATTCTTTTCGTCGTCTGGATGTGTGGCAGGAACATCCTGATCCGGTGATTAGATCAGTTTTGCGGCATGCTTTGTCAAGCGCTAGATTGTGCTGGATAATTTGCTTTAGGGCTGAGCGCTTTCTACAAATGTCATCCAATGCGACGAAAATAGCCTGCCTGATGTAACCAATTTGTGGGATGGTTATAGACTGGAACTTTTTTTCAATGATGGTCATGGTTCGTCTTGCCAACAGCTTTGGAAGGGAAGAGAGAAAGGCTTGCTTCAGATTGATGTCTCTGCCGATTTCAAAGTATATCTTGGCCATTTTTTTGAAAATGTCTGTCAATGTCATTTCTGTCGAATGACACACACTTAATTTCAAAGAGTTGTCTTTGCATTTTCTCCTGTCTTTAGCCAGTATCTCCGCAGAAAACTTCATGTAGGATCCGGATGTTGAAGGCAAAATCTTGGGATGTGAGAAAAGTATTTTTGTCTTGAATTCCAAGTGAGTTCCACCAATCTCTAAGGATTCCTGAGAACCGTGAAGTGAGTTCTAACAGGATGATATACTTTTCTCGTTCTGCCAAATTTTTGGTCACAATCCAAGAATAGAAGTCTTGGATCCTTTGAGGCCATTTTGAAACCTTGACGTCGTCTAAGGTGAAAGTATGAAAACCGGTTCCAACTGGCTTGGATGCCATGGGCTCGTATCTCCTTTCTAGGATTGGCTCATCTGTCATGCCTTCTTGTTCCTCATCTATCTCAGATACTTCTGGCTCCCTTGGATGATTTACAAATATTGGGGGATTGTCATCTTCGGAAGAGTTCATTGTGGATTCATTGCTTGACTGAGAGCTATCTTCCATTGATTCATCTTCTGATGAATTCAGAGAATCTGACCATGGAGTATCTTCTTCTGATATTGGCTGGGAGACATAGAGGTCTGGAGCCTTCTGGTCAGAAATCATCAGATTTTCGGGGTTGGACCCTTTTGAACTTTCTCCTTGGTCTCGCCTTTTCTTGGTTTGTTTCTCTGCTGCAAGGGCATCTTTCCTTTCCCCAACCAATTTTGTGATATCAAACTCCTGTTCTTCTTTTAAGGGTTGGGAGAAAGAGATTGGATTTTGTGAGGTAGATGGATAAGTAGAAAAGGTGTAGTCCAATTTAGGTGGGGAATATGGTTGTGGAGACATAGGGAAGAAAGTAGGTTTTGAAGGGACAACCGGGGTTGTTTGTGGCTTAAAGTGGTCATTTCTCAAAAGTTGAATCTGTTCTTTGATGGAAATCATCTCCTTTTGTTGTTATTGGAAGAATTGGAAAAGTGAAGTTCCTGGAAGACAAATCTCGTATTGTAAATTTGCCAACCTTAGTTCCAATGCTTAGATTAGTCCGTCATGGCGAGACGATGTTTGCTCCATCTTTTTCTCAATTGTTTCCGCTTTGCTCATTATTTTGTTTTGTGTATGGGCCACGTTCCTTATGGTGTTGCCAATGTTGTTCAGTACCTTGTTTTGGCAGATGGAGTTTTTGGATTGCCAGTTCATTGTTACTTCAATGTCACTTGTTGGGGGTTTTTCTCCAGTAGGTAGCACTACGTTTTTCATGGCAATTTTTGGAGCATGGCTTATTCCCTCCTTTTCAAAAGGTTGTAGTGAAGGAAAGTCTTGGGTATGACTGGAGCTTGAGGGACTTAGCATGAATATTTGTGGTTGTGGGAGGTTTGTGATTTTCGGAATTGGTGAAGTTTTAGGTTCAGGTGGCTTTTTGGGTTGTGAGGTATGAGCTGATGGTGATTTGGGTTTGGGGTGTGGTTTCACTATCCTCCCAACTTGGAGTGAATTTTTCTGGTAATTTTGGCCATTCCTGGGGTTTGTAACTGACAAGAAATTCATATTTACCTGGACGGCTTAATGAGCCAATTGAAGGGTATTTATTTTCATATTTGGCTCGAAATTGATTTTCAGTGGTTTTCCCCTTTTTCTTGGATTTTGGTTTGGTTTTGTTGAGGCTGAACCTTTCCCCATGACGCTGGTGGTGTTCATCATATTCTCCATTTGGATCTTCTAAACAGTCTTGACAGTCACAATCAAGATCCCAAGGGCAGTGTCCCATAAAGGGGCATTTGAACCACCAAGTATTCTTTCCAATTTTTTCAAAACTTTGACACCAGTCATGTTCTTCCATGATGCTTTGTATATTCCAAAAGAGCTCTCTATCAGGTTCAGGGTAGGTATCTGTTGTATCTTTGGGTTGAATCATTTGGCAAGAAAATATGGTTTTATTGGGCTTTTTGAGGTGGAATGGTCAAATCTTATGCAAACGGTTTTGTCATTTCTTTTGGTAAAAGTTGGTTCACCAGATTGTAGGGATTCCTCTGGTTCTCTTAACTTTTCATAATTTGTGATCCAGGAATCAGGAAGAATTTTGACAAGTTCATCTCTTGAAATTTGTCTGGGTATTTGGGTGCACATGGTGTTTCCTTTGGTAGCATCAATATTTAAGAGTAAAGCATTTTCTCCTCCGGGAAGGCAAAGATCCATGGCAAGATTTTGGACTCGCCACGCCATTTGGTGATGAAGAGTGGCTTGGATGGAATCTTTCGTTTGAGGGGCTCCTTGGATTTGGACTTGGATTTTTAGTGCTTCGGTTAAATATGGATCACAAAGGGACATGTTGAAATTTGGAAAGATAGTGATGAAGACAGTCCCAGCATTTAGGGTAACCTCTGTAGTACCCAAATTTGCATGTTGGTACTCCAAGTATCTTGTATCTAGAAGAGAAAATCGAGCTATAACAGGTTGACCTTTTCTTCCATGATATGTTAAAGCAATTCGGATGGCACCAAAATAGATTTAGGTAAAACCATGATCTCTCCATTGCCTGGGAAAATCATCTAGGATTTGAAGAGTGATAAATTATTCCTCTCGAGTGGCAAGAATAGGATGCTGGTCAAGTTTTGAGGCACCAATATATTCCTTGACTCCTTTTGGTCTGTGTTGGACTAGGAAACGAATTTGGGTCCAGGGTGCAAATGATTTTTTGGCGAAAGCTGAGTAGGGGTTTATGATAGGTAGTTCAGTGGAGGATACTTTTTGTTCATCGAGTAGGATATCTACTTCATAGAGGTAATCATATTTTTTGGACAAGGTTTTATATAGAGTAGGAGACATATTCATTTTTGCTAAGGAAGAGGATGATGGAAATGACTCAGACATATTTAATAAACTGTTCCTCCCTCCGAAAGGATGGGCTAGCTCTGAAATCGACCGGTTTAGACTCTTTGGCTTCTTTCACGTATTTATTTGAAACTATTAGCACATGTTACATCTTTTATTTGTCATGTTTACTCTCACATGCTATATTTGAAGTTGTTAGCACATGTCATATCCTTTACTTGTCATGTTTACCCTTATAAGCTTTATTTGAAGTTGTTACCTCTTTTATTATTATGTGACTTCCTTTATTGTTGAGTTCTTCTTAATTGAAATTGTTGTTACATGATATCCTCTTGTTGCCGGGTTATTCTCATGCATTTTGACGTGTTTCTAGTTCATGCCATCTCTTTCCTTGTTAGCTTATTTCACACATTAGAATTCGAAGTTTGTCATTCCATGGAAATGCCTTCATTGTTGAGTTTATTCTTAAGTAATTAATTAGAGTTGAAGTTATTGAAAGTCATTAACCTGTTGTTGTTGAAGTTGTTTAATGGGGTATAGTTCATTGTTTTGTTACTTTCCCCGTTTATTTTTTTGCTTTTAAGATTTTGTACACATCATGTTTGAGTCGTGGGCTATGTGTTGTGGTGATATTTGTATTGTTGTTTTGGAAAGGTTGTGGCCTATGGGCACTTACGGTACGAGTTGATATGCCGTGCTGTTGTGATGTTAGCACATGTGAATTTATTATGTGGATTGATTGTTGTTATGTGGAGCATAAGGGTGGCATCTCACTGTTGTTGTTATGCGGAGCATAAGGGTGGCATCTCACTGTTATTGATTGTGCTGGGTGATACGGGTGGCTATTGTGCTATTGTCTAGGCGGAGCGATATGGGTGGCTATTATATGGAGTGATACAGGTGGTTATCAGAGTGATACGGGTGGCTGTGATATTGTCAAGGCTGAGTGATACGGGTGCCTATCAGAGTGATAGGGGTGGCTATTATGTTAAATGTCCGGGCAGAGCGATAAGGGTGGCTATTGTGTTAATTTCTACGCGGAGCGATAAGGGTGGCTATTATGATGTTATTAATACGGGAGATAATGGTGGCTATTATGATGTTATTAATACAGAGAGATAAGGTTGGCTATGTCAGGGATGATATGTGATGGCCTGGGGACACTATGTTGACGATATTCGTGTGATGGTGTAATTTTCCTTGTGTATGTAATGCACCTTACCTGACTTGTTGTGTTGCTTTCAAAGAACTACTCGATGTCTTTGATATTACTTGTTGACTTGGACTATAATACTACACTCGCACAATCATACACCATAGCATGTCACTTATACCCGTTTAGGAGTATGAAACTTCACATGCATTGATCATGCTCATGTATTCTTGTATTATCTGCTTCTATTTTAGTATTGAGGATGTGATCATGCCGGGCAGATTGAGATATTGGCACGTGAGTTGTCCATGTGATTGTGGTTAATAATGTGGTCACAAGGTACCGTGAGCATATGATTTGTGGTTTGAGACTCGTGACTTGTGTTTATGAGATAAGGCATCTCAGAGTAATTCTATTGTGAAACTTGTGGTAGGACGGATTGAGTAATTGTTTTCATTGTTTTTCCTTAATTGGATTCATTGGCATTTAACGTTGTTCTGATTACTTTACTGTTTTTATCACATGTTTATCCCTTGTTGCCATTTATTGGCTCTTGCTTGCTTTATTTGCTATATACTTATAAATTGTATAGGTTTTAAAGATAGCAGGTGTCTTGACTTGTACCTTGTCACTGTCCACCGATGTTCGTCTTGATACTTACAGGGTACCGACCATAGTGTACTCATACTATACTTCTGCACATTTTTGTGCAGATCCAGGTATTAGAGATATCGGACTTAGGTAGAGTTAGCTTCTTGATCGCAAGGATTCAAGGTAGAGCTGCTTGGTTGTCGTAGTCCCTTGGAGTCCTTTCCCTTTTATTATATTGTCAGTTGTTATCTGAATAATATTGTATTTTGAGTTTTGAGATCTTTCTATGTATTGAGTTAGAGTTCGTGACTCTGTATTACCTAGCCTTGGGAGGTTGTAGTGATTATTGACGCGTAGGCTTATTTCACATTTATTTCGGTATTTATATTAAAATCTATTTTAAAATATCATTGTTAAATTGGCTTAGTTGTTGTAAGTAATCGGCTTACCTCGTCTTCGAGACTATGTGACATCACGACACTTAAGGTAGGATTTTGGGTCATGACAAGTTGGTATCAGAGCCCTAGGTTCATAGGTTCTACAACTCACGAGCAAGTTTACTAGAGTCTTGCGAATCGGTACAGAGACGTTTGTACTTATCTTCGAGAAGCTACGGAATTATTAGGAAAATTCCAGTTCTTTCATTCAAGTCGTGCGGGTTTGTTAATTTCAAAGTTTGAGCCTTTGTATCTATATTCTCTCATAGATGGTACACACGCTACAGGATCAGCCGCGCCCCCTATTAGAGCCGTGAGAGGCCGGGGTCGGGGTAGAGGACGAGGAGGGGCACGTGTCGCAGCTAGAGCACCTACTAGAGCAGCAGTTAAGGAGCCACCAGTAGCTCCGGTTGGGGGACAAGTACCTGAAGCGCTTGTTACCCCGAACTTTAGGAGACTTTAGTGCAAGTCCTGAGCATGTTTGGTACATTGTCTTAGGCGAGATTGATCCCAGTTGCACCAGCTACTTCGCAGATTGAGAGAGGAGCTGAGACTCCGGCCGACCGTACTCTAGAGCATTGGGCTCACATTGGTCAGGATCTGGGTCTTATGTCGGTACAGCCTGTTTGTATCAGACGAGGAGCAAAAGAGGCTTGAGAGGTTCAAGAAGTATCACCCTCCTACTTACAGTGGCGCAGCGACTGAGGATACGCAAGGCTTTCTAGAGGAGTGTCAATGTATTCTCCGCACCATGGGTATTGTGGAGGTGAGCGGAGTTGCTTTTACTATATTTCAGCTGTCAGGAGCAGCATATCAATAGGGGCAGGCTTATGAGGAGGGTAGGTCGGCTGATGTAGCACCACTCACTTGGACTCAATTTTTAAAGATATTTTTGAGGAAGTTTGTTATCCAGACCCTCCTGGATTTGTGGCGCACGGAGTTCGAGCAGCTGTGTCAGGGCACCATGACGGTGTCAGAATATGCCATCAAGTTTAGTGTGCTATCCCATCATGCACCTATCCTAGTTCCTACAGTCAGAGAGCGAGTCCGCAGATTTATCGAGGGGCTCAGTTATGGGCTTAGATTCAGCATGGCTTAGGAGTTGGATACTAATACTCTATTTCAGCAGGTTGTGGAGATTGCCAGGAGGCTAGAGCGTACTCGGGGTGAGGAGAGGGAGGATAAGGAGGCCAAGAGGTCTCGAAGTTCTAGAGGATTTAGTGGATTCTACTCTTCAGCTATCACCCATCACGGCAGAGGCTCGGGCAATCGGCCAGTCTAGTTCTCACTCCAGACTACTCGTGGTGCTCCAGTTAGTCAGGGACCTCAAGGTACTCATATGGGTAGTCATCTTTTAGTGCACCACCTGCACGGGGTTCCTACAGCGATTATTCCAGTTATCTAGCACAAACTCAGTACTAGAAGCCACGCCCGCAAAGAGGTTGTTATGAGTGTGGCGATATTAGGCACAACATGAGAGATTGTCCTGGAGTCAGTAGTGGTGGATTTTAATAGAGCACTCAGGCTGTGGGCTCCATTCCAGTTTCTACTCCACCTGCACAGCCAGCTAAGGGTGGAGGACAGGCGGGTAGAGGGCGCCCTAGAGGGGGAGGCCCGCTCGTTGATATGCTTTCGATGGTACGGCTGAGGTTGCTGCACCAGATGCTATCATTACAGATATGGTTTCAATTTTCATAGAGAAGCATCAGTCCTATTTTGATCTGGTCCTATTTATCAAAGTGAGTCCTCCTATCTTGTTTCATATATGGGTATGTTTTGTGGTTCTTGTACTCTGCTTATGTTTTTACCTCTGTTGTGAGACTCTATAATGGTAGCTCGTGTCCAGCATTTGGGTTTGTTCCCTATTGAGAGCTGTGAGACTAGAATGAACTTTCTGTTACTCATTACGATAGGTTTTGATGTGATTTCTAGATGGTTTGGTAATGATTTGTGATTTAGGTGCTCTACCGGTACGAAAAGTCCATTACGTGTTGTGATTTTGTTTCACAAAATTGAGTTAAGGAATGTTTCGGTTGGTGTGATGCGTATTCTACTTGTGGTTCAGAGTTGAGGATGGGATCCTCGCATTTTCATATTGTTTGATATGTTTGAACCAGGCTATGTGTCGCGGTGGAGTTATATTAGGATGAGATCATTGTGATTAGTTCATATGTTTTGTTTCTCCCTTGTGGAACGGATGACTAGCATGGTACTGATAGGGAGTTGAGCCTATCAGACTTGTTTGATAGTCCTCTCATGTGTTTCTCCTTCCATATTCAGTCATATTCTCGTTGTGCTTATTAGATTTAGCTTGCAAAGTATGTGCCCAGGTGGCGTTGGGTACGACCTGTTGATTTGGGTGAGTGGTTATGAGATCTTCCTATTTCTTGCATCTTTGTCAGCGTTGTGAAGGTTTGCGATAAGGTTTTAGCTGATATGAGGTTAATTGTCGGCGCTGGATTTCATTATGGGCAGTTATTGTGGTTAGAGATGTTGTTACGGGCATAGGGATGATGTATTACGCCGGGTGGTCATACCTTGTGGGTGTATGCATGAGTTTTGGTCACTGGTTGAGGTTGTTACTATGTGTTTATGTGGGAATCGGGTCTTTGGGAAATGATCGGATGGTGAAAAATTTTGTTCTAAGGCTTATCGGTGTGGGTGGAAGGAATAATCTTCAGTTAAGATGGTGTTGTCGGGCTTATATGGATTGGGGTAACGTTGGATCACTCGCGAGTATATGTATGATGAGTTCATTAAGCGATTTTGTGGCATCGGAACGATTCTTGGCACGTTCGAGGACGAACGTTTGTTTAAGAGGGGGAGAATGTAACGAACCGACCGATTGTTTTGAGAATTAGCATCTTGTTCGGTGGCTTAAGATCTCGAGTAACTTTGTATTGTGTATTATTACTTGCGTGGTGGCCGAGTTCGATTTTTGGATGATTCTGGATTTATTTGATAGAATGATCTTATTTTAGAAGCTTAAGTGGTCAGAGTTGACCAGAGTCTGACATTTGAGTAAACAACTCTAGAAGGGTGTTTTGATGATTCCAATAGCTTCGTATGGTGATTTTGGAGTTAGGTGTATGTCCGAATTTGGATTGGAGGTCTGTGGGTTAATTTGATGCTTTTTGGGTAAAGTTGAAAAGTTGAAGGTTTGGAAGGTTGAGAAATTTGACTGGGAGTTGACATTGTTGATATCAAGTTCGGATTGTGATTCTGGGAGTTAGTATATCTCTGTTGTGTTATTTGGGACTTGCATGCAAAATTTGAGGTCGTTTCGAGCTGATTTGATATGATTCTGCGCGAGTCGTATAAGTTGAAAGTCCATTAGTTTCATTAAGCTTGAATTGGGGTGTGATTCGTAGTTTTCTGTCATTTGGTATGATTTGAGGCCTCGAGTAGGTCCGCATTATGTTTTGGAATTGGTTGACATGCTTAGACGGGATCCCAGGGGCCCCAGGTGAGTTGTCGACTTGTTTCAGATAATATTTAATTCGTATGTGGTGGTTGGTTTTTGCTGGATCTGGTGTGGCCGCACCTCTGGAGTTATGGGCGCAGGTGTCATGGCCACAGATGAGGTCAAAGGGTGAAGAAGCGAAACAAGGCTGGATGAGGGACGACTGCAGAAGCGGAAGGCTGCGCGCATCTGCACATCCGCAAGAGCAGAATTTTGATCGCAAAAGCAGATAGGGCTGTTGATCGAGAAAGCCGCTAATGCAAATTTTCTGGTCGCACCTGCGCGGCCGTAGGAGCGGTCTCCTGAGCGCAAGCGCAAAAGCGCATTCTTGGTCGCAGAAGCGATAGTGGCTAAGGTAAGGTAATTCCACAGGAGCGAGATGTTTGAGCGCAAATGCGGTTCCATAGAAGTAGATTATTGGTCGGCAGACTCCATATATATCATGGGTTTTGTTGTTTCTATCACATCATGAGTTGTAGCGATCGATTTAGGGTGATTTTTGAGGGGTTTTTCATCATTTGGATTGGGGTAAGTATTCTTGATCCAGATTTGTTTATATTTCATGATTCCATCTTTGTTCTTTTCATTATATTAGTGATTTGAATTGGAGAAATTGAGGATTTTTGCAAAAGCTTTCTAAAATGTAAAATGATGATTTGAAGGTCTATTTGAGGTTAGAATTGAATAATTTTTGTATGATTGGACTCGTATCAGAAAGGGTGTTCGGATTTTGCGAGTTTTGTCAGATTCGGAGGTGTGGGCAGGGGTTGACTTTTTAGTTTAAATAAAGATCGAAGTTTTTGCTATCCAGAATTGTTTCATATGGCTTTTATTTATGATACTAAGTTATTTTTTGCTTGATTCGAGCCGTCCGGAGGTAGTTTAACACGATAAGGTCATTTTAAAGTATTGATTTAGCTTCTTTGAGGTAAGTATCTTACCTAACTTTGTGTGGGGGAACTACCCCTTAGGATTTGGGATTTATTGTGTTATTTGAATTATGTGAAAGACGTGTACATAAGGTGACGAGCGCGTACTCGGACTTATTGAAATCGACCGGCTTAGACTCTTAGGCTTCTTTCATGTTTTTATTTGAAATTGTTAGCACATGTTACATATTTATCTGTCATGTTTACTCTCACATGATATATTTTAAGTAGCACATGTCATATCTTTTATTTGTCAAGTTTACTCTTATATGCTTTATTTGAAGTTGTTACCTCTTTAACTATTATGTGACTTCCTTTATTGTTGAGTTATTCTTAATTGAAATATTTGTTACATGATATCCTTTTGTTGCGGGTTATTCTCATGCATTTTGATGTAGTTGCTAGTTCATGGCATCTCTTTCCTTGTTAGCTTATTCACACAGTAGAATTCAAAGTTTTTCTTTCCATGGAAATACCTTAATTGTTGAGTTTATCCTTAAGAAATTAATTGAAGTTGAAGTTATTAAAAGTCATTAACCTGTTTTAGTTGAAGTTGTTGTTTAATGGGGTACTATTCATTGTTGAGTTACTTTCCTCGTTAATTTTGTTGCTATGGAGATTTTGAACACATCGTGTTTGAGTTGTGGGCCATGTGCTGTGGTGATATTTGTATTGTTGTTTTGGAAAGGTTGTGGCCTATGGGCACTTGTGGTATAAGTTGATATGCCATGCTGTTGTGATGTTAGTACATGTGAATTTATTCTATGGATTGATTATTGTTATGCGGAGCATAAGGGTGGCTTCTCACTGTTATTGATTGTGCGGGATGATACGGGTGGCTATTGTTCTATTGTTTGGGTAGAGTGATAAGGGTGTCTATTATGCGGAGTGATACAAGTGGCTATTGGAGTGATACGCGTGGCTAATGATATTGTCAGGGCGAAGTGATACAGGTGGCTATCGGAGTGATACGGGTGGCTATTATGATGTTATTAATACGGAAAGATAAGGGTGGCTATGTCAGAGATGATATGTGATGGCCTGGGGGCACTATGTTGACGATATTCGTGTGATGGTGTGATTTTCCTTGTGTAACCTTATGTCACTTGTTGTGTTGCTTTCAATGAACTACTCAATGTCTTTGGTATTACTTGTTGACTTGGATTGTAATAGCACACTCGCACAAGCATACACCGTAGCATGCCACTTATACTCATTCAGGAGTATGAAACTTCACATTCATTGATCATGTCCATGTATTCTTGTATTATCTGTTTTCAATTTGGTATTAATCCTGTGGCCACGCCAAGCGAATTGTGATTGTGAGCCCATGATCATGCGGGGCGGATTGAGATATTGGCACATGAGTTGTCCGTGCGGTTGTGATTAATAATGTGGCCACAAGGTGGTGTGAGCATATGATTTGTGGTTTGAGACTCGTGACTTATGTTTATGAGATGAGGCATCGCGGAGTAATTTGGTTGTGAAACTTGTGTTAGAACGGTTTGAGTGTTCGGTTGTCATTGTTTTCCTTAATTGGTTTTATTGGTATTTAATGGTGTTCTGATTACTTTACTAGTTTTATCACGTGTTTATCCCTTGTTTCCATTTATTTACTCTTGCTTCCTTTATATTAGTTTTATACTTATAAACTGCACATGTTTTGAAACTAGTAGGTGGCTTGACTTGTACTTCGTCATTACTCCATCGAGGTTAGTCTTGATACTTAGTGGGTACCGACCGTGATGTACCCATACTATACTTCTATACATTTTTGTGCAGATCTAGGTATTGGAGATATTGGACTCAGGCAGAGTTAGCTTATTGATCGCGAGGATTCAAGGTAGAGATGCTTGGTCATCGCAGTCCCTTGGAGTCCTTTCCCTTTTATTATGCTGCCACTTGTTATCCGAACAATATTGTATTTCAAGTTTTGAGATCTGTCTATGCATTCAACTAAAGTTCGTGACTCTGTATTACCTAGTCTTGGGAGGTTGTAGTGATTATTTGCCCGTAGGCTTATTTCATATTTATTTCGGTATTTATATAAATTTCTAGTTTAAAATATCATTGTTAAACTAGCTTAAATGTCGTAAGTAATCAGCTTAAGACTAGGTGCCATCAAGACGCCCAAGGTGAGATTTTGGGTCGTGACAACTAGGTAACAATCACTTAACAATTTAAAAACAACAAGACACGATATAATAAGACATAATCAAATATAAAATCGGAAATCAAGTTAACACAAGTCAAAATGGTGTTACTCAATATAACTTCTCAGAACTAGGTAGTACAGAGTCATGAGCTCTAACTGAATACATAAGGATAGTTCAAAATACAATACTATTTGAATGAAAAATTAACAGTATCAGTATAAAGGATGCGACTCCAAGGAACTGCGATAGCGTTCAGCTCTACCTTGAATCTTCGCGACCAATGTAAACCTCAACTCTCTAGATCTGCTGCCTCTAACACCTGGATTCGTAAAAAAATATGCAGACGTATAGTATGAGTATACCACAATCGGTACACAGTAAGTATTGACTAACCTCAGTGACGTAATGGCGAGGTTCAAGTCATATGATACTCACTAGTCAAGGAAAAATGTGTAATATATCTATAACTGATAGCAAAATATGTAATGAAAATTAATATCATTGATCTCGTTGGAACATGTGATAACAACTCAACGTATGGGAGTCCAACTTTGACATCAGTTCATCAACTAGAAGTGGAGGCAGATAATAGCATGTCAAATTCAACTAGCAACTCATAGAAATATAAGATGGTGATTAAGGAAAAACATGTATAGGATCAAACTATCATCCACATTTCATCACATGCACATCATCAAGAGAATCACCCTAGATCATCACATAACATCATCAATAATGCCACCCTTATTTCGCCACATGTGCAATAAAAATAAATCACACCCTTATTTTGCCACATGCACATATCACCACTCTTATTTTTCCACATGGGCAACCCGAGCAAATGCCACCCTTATTTTGACCCATGTACATCACAATAATCACAATCGCATGGCAAAGACCTCGTGCCAGCACCTAATCAATCAGCTCAAGTTGTCCACATGAGCCATAATTATCACAAAGTAATATGCCTAATTTTTCATCAAAGATATAAGCTCATAACTCATCGACAGGGTGCTCAAGGACATGACAATAATAAAAATACGTATGGGTGTTCAACATATAAAGCATGATTATGGCAAAATACATTGTAACGATCATATTCATGAATTCACTAAGTGATTAAGTGTTTCTCATATAACGCACATCATCAAATTACGCCATATTAATAGCCTAAAATCCTAATCTGGTCATACGCCATACATAGTACCCTGTGTAAACGCTCCTCACCTAACGTACACGTCGCTTACCACATAGCACGGATAAGCAAATAAGACCAAATCCTAATGGATATTCCCACGCAAGGTTAGGCAAGATACTTACTTCAAACAAGCCAAATCAATACTCCAAAAGTGTCTTTTCTTTAAAAATCACTTCCATCCTGCTCAAATCTAGCCAAAAGCGACTTAATAACATCAAATAATGCTAAAGGAATCAATTCCAAACAATAGAGTCCAATCTTTACCCATTTCCCGAAAAGTCAACAAAAGTCATCCCCGGGCCTACATGGTCAAAACCTGAGTCAAGGGATAGATCCCGACTACCCATGACCCCACGAATCCAAATATGAGATTAGTTTTCAAAATCGAGTCCAAACCGACTCTCAAATCCTAAATTTTTATTTTTCAAAACATAGTCAAAAAACCGCAAAAATTCCTTTCAAATTCCATGAATTTGGTGTAGAATTACATGAGAAATCAAGATAAAATATCAAAACTAAGTGAAAATCACTTACCCAATAACTTTGTATAAAATCTTCTTTAAATATCGCCCCTCAGCAAGTTTGCGGTTCAAAACATAATAGAAAGGGTCAGAATCCCGAAATACTCATCTATTAACCAGCTGCAAATGTCGCATTTGTGACCAGAAGTTCCAAAATGCGACCCTGGGCTCACAAATTCAAACTCAGGTTGCCCCTAGAATGTCGCAATTGCGACCCTAGACTCCACAATTGTGAAGTCCCTGGTTGCCTTCCAATGTCTCAAATACAACCAATTACCTCGCAAATGCGAGTTCACCCTTGGCAGTCACCCTTTCACAAATGAAACAACGTGTCCGCAATTGCGTCCTCAATGTGGCACTTCGCAATTGCGAGCAAAGCTCCACAAATGCAACGTCTACAGCACCAACACAACTGAAACTTTACCAAACTACTCTGAAATCAATCTTAAATTCACCCGAGCACCTCGGGCCCCACACCAGACATTCTTAAAAGTACATAAACCTCATACGAACTCGGTCGCAAGCTTGGAACATCAAAATAATGTACAAAACCATGAATTGAACACCAAAACGTATCATGCAAGCTATGAAACTCAAGAACATTAATATTCACAACGAAGCATCTGATTCATACCAAATCAATTCACAATGATATCAAAATTTGCACACAAGTTCTAAATGACCAAACGGACCTATTCCAAGTCCCGGAACAACCATTTAACCCTGATACCCTCAAACTCAACCCATGGTTAAACTAATAAAATTTCTAAACGTTCAAATTGTCAATTTTCGGCGAAAAGAGCCAAATCATCATAGGAACCTTCGAATCCAAATACGGGCATATGCCTAAGTCCAAAATTAACATGCGAACCTTTGGAACCATCAAAACACGAATCTGAGATTATTAACACAAAAGTCAAATCTTGCTTAACTCTCCTAACTTAAGCTTCAAACCATGGAACTAAGTGTTCCAATTCACCCCAAAACGCCCTCAAAACCAAACCAACTATTCCGGCAAGTCACAAAACAACAATTAAGCACATGAGAAACATCAAATGGGGAAACGGAGGCTCAAATACACAAAACGATTGGTCAAGTCGTCACATTATTTGCCTCTTAAACAAACGTTCATCCTCGAACGGGTTTAAAATCATACCGGGGATGTCAAAAAGTTGAGTATATCTGCTCGCCTAGTATGCTCGATCTCCCAAGCCACCTCCTCGACCAGTTGAAATCTCCATTGAACCTTCACTGATGCAATATTCTTTTTCTCAGCTTCCAAACCTACCTATCCAAAATGGCCACCAGCTCCTCCTTGTAAGGTAGATTATCATCCAACTATACTGAGCTGAATCCAAAAAATGCAACATATCCATATATTACTTTCAAAGCATAGAAACATAAAACACCGTGAACTCCCGATAATCTGGGTGGTAAAGCAAGTCTGTAGGCCGCCTCACCAACTCTCTCCAACACCTCGAAAGGACCAATATACCAAGGATTCAACTTGCCTATCTTCATGAATCTCATCACAACCTTCATGGGAGAAAATCTTAATAGAACCTCACCCTCCATGAATTCCACATCACGAACCTTTCGGTCCGCATAACTCTTCTGCCTGGACTGAGTTGTGCGAAGTCTCTCCTGGATCAACTTCACCTTCTCCAAAGCATCATGAACCAAGTCTGTGCCGAATAACCTAGCCTCGTCGGGCTCAAACAAACCAATCGGAGAACCACATTGCATCCTATACAATGCCTCATATAGAGCCATCTGGATACTTGAATGGTAGTTATTGTTGTAGGAAAACTCTACTAGGGGTAGAAACTGGTCCCAAAACCTCCAAAAACAATAGTGCATGCCCTCAACATACCTCTAAGATTTGAATGGTCCGCTGGGATTGCACATCCATCTGAGAGTGAAATGAGATAATCAACTCAACATGCATGCCCAACTCATGCTGGACCGCTATCCAAAAATGCAAAGTAAACTAAATGTTGCGATCCGGGATGATAGAAATAGGTACACCATACAAGCGAACAATCTCCCCAATATAGATCTTAGCCAACTTCTACGAAGTGTGGGAAGTCATGACTGGAATGAAATGTGCAAACTTGGTCAGTCTGTCTACAATGACCCAAACAGCGTCAAATCTCCTCAATATCCGTAGTAAACTTACCACAAAGTCCATAGTGATACGCCCCCACTTCCACTCTGGTATATAAATCTTCTTAAGCAAACCATCAAGACTCTAATGGTCATACTTGACCTGCTAAAAATTCAAACTATAAACATACCCAACAATGTCTTTCTTCATCCTTTGCCACCAATAATGTTTCTTCTAATTGTGGTACATCTTCGTATCACCTCGATGAATGGAATACCGCGAACTATGAGGCTCCTCAAGAATCAACTCTCTCTATCCATCCATATTAGGAACACAAATGCGGCCCAGAAGCTGTAGTACACCATAGTCACCCATAGTCATCTCCTTAGCACCACCTCGCAGCACCGTGTTCTTAAGGAGAAGAAATTGGGGATCGTCATATGCGCTCAAACAAGGATAACTGAGATACAACACAAAGAGGACTTCTAAGATCCGAAATTTCTAATCTCAAACAAACCATTGGCCAAAGCCTGAACGTCTATAGCCATAGGCCTCTCCCCAGCTGGAATGAATGCGAAACTCCCCATGCTCTCTGCCTTTATACTCAAGGCGTGTATTACCATATTGGCCTTCCCCGCATAATAAAGAATGGTGATATCATAATCCTGCAATAACTCCAACCACCTCTGATGCCTCAAACTCAAATATTTCTGTTTAAACAGATGCTGGAGACTGCGATGATCCGTATACACCTCACAAGACACGCCATATAAATAATGCCTCAAAATCTTGAGTGCATGTACAATCACTACCAACTCCAAATCATGCACTAGATAGTTCTTCTCATGAGGCTTCAACTGACGTGAAGTATAGGCAATCCCCCTACTTTCTTTCAGTAGCTCCAACCACCTCCATTACCTCAAGTTAAAATTCTTCTACTTGAATAGGTGTTGAAGACTCTGGTGATCTGTGGACACCACACAAGACATTCCATAAAGATAACGCCTCCAAATCTTGAGCACGTGTACAATAGCTGCTAACTTCGAATCATGTACTGGGCAGTTTTTCTCATGGGGCTTCAACTGACGTGTAGCATAAGCAATCACTCTACCATCCTGAATCAACACACACTCAATGCCAACCCGTGAAGCATCACAGTAGACTACATATGAGACTGATGCCGAAGGTAAAACTAGAACTGGAACTGTGTCAAGGAAATCTTGAGCTTCTGAAAGCTCTCCTCACACTCGTCAGACCACTTGAATTGGTAACCCTTCTGATTCAACTTAATCAATGGGACTGCGATAGATGATAACCCCTCCACAAATCAGCGATAATACCCAGCCAAACCTAGGAAACTCCTGATCTCAGTAGCGGTAGAAGTTTTTGGGCCAACTTTGAAATACCTAAATCTTCTTCGAATCCACCTTAATCCCCTCACTAGACACCACATGACCCAAAAATGCCACCAAGTCTAACCAGAACTCGCACTTGGAGAACTTAGCATATAGCTTCTTCTCCGCTCGGCTGCGAGAATACACCAATATTTCATCAATGAACACAATAAGGAAGAAATCCAAATAAGGATGAAACACGCAGTTCATCAGATGCATGAACGTTGTTGGGCATTAATCAGCCCGAAAGACATCACGAAGAACTCATAATGCTCATATCGGGTCTTGAATGTCATCTTAGGAATATTTGAAGCTTTGATCTTCAACTAATGGTACCCTGATTTCAAGTTAATCTTCGAGGATACCCTAGCATCCTGAAGCTGATAAAATAAATTATCAATACGTAGAAGTTGAATACCTGTTCTTGATAGTAACCTTGTTTAGTTTCCTGTAGTCAATGCACGTTCCCATGGAATTGTCTTTCTTCTTCACAAATAGAATCGGAGCACCCCAAGGTGAAACACTCGGACTGATGAAACTTTTATCTAGAAATTCCACTAATTGTTCCTCTAATTCCTTCAACTCAGCTTGAGCCATGCAGTATGGTGGATTAGATATGAGCTGAGTGCCCGCAACCAACTCAATACAAAATCAATATCTCTATCGGGTGGTATGCCCGGTAGGTCTGCAGGAAACACATCCGGAAAATCTCTCACTATGGGAACTGAGTCAACCATAGGAGTATCAACACTGACATATCTAACAAAGGCCAAGTACACCAAACACCCCTCCTCAACCATCCGTTGGGCCTTCAAAAAAGAAACAACTCTACTAGTTACATGACCCAAGGAATCTATCCATCCAACCTCGGCAACCCGGCATAGATAATGTCACGGTCTTAGTGTGACAATTAAGAATAGCACGATACGGAGATAACCAATCCATGACCAAGATCACATCAAAATCTACCATATTAAGCAACAAAAGATCAACCCTAGTCTCATAGCCTCTAATAGTGAACAAACAAGAACGATATACACGGTCCACCATAATAGAATCTCAATGGGTGTAGACACATAAACACGGGTATCCGAAAAATCACGAGACATATCCAAATATGAATCAAAATAGAATGACACATAAAATAAGTAGAACCCAAATCAAAAAAAACTTATGCATCTCTATGACAAATCAGAACAATACCTATAATGACAGCATCTGATGCAATTTCCTCAATCCTACCAGCGAAAGCATAAAAACAAGCCTGGCATCCTCTTCTAGGAAGATCTTTACCCAAATGCCCCCCACCTCTAGCTGGCTGAGCAGGTGGAGTGGCAACTAGAGCAGTGATCATTGCCTGAGTACCCTGCTGAGGTACACCCATCCAGAGTCTGGGACAATCTCTCACCAGGTGCCTAGTATCCCCACACTCAAAATAACCTCTAAGTCAATGTGGCTGTTGGGATTGAGTCTACCCGGGACGACTGGAGTAACCACTATAAGAACCTCGTGCAGAAGGTGCACTGAAGGATGGCTGCTCGATACAAGTGCTCTGGCATCCATGGCTAGCTGGAACATCATTAAGATCTGAAGTGCGGACTGAACTGGTTTACTGACAAAACCTCTACCATTGTGTATCTTGGCGCAGAATATAAACTACTAAATCCTCTAGAACCACGATGCTTCTTAGCCTCCCTATCCTCCCTGTCTTGTCCACAAATACGCTCTAACCTCCTAGAAATCTCAACAATCTGATGAAATAGAGTCTTAGTCTCCAACTCCCGTGACATCCCAAATCTGAGGCTGAAAGCGAGTCCCTTAATAAATCAACGGACTCTCTCTCTATCTGTGGAAACCAAGGAAGGTGCTGATAATATAACTCTGTTAACACTCATATCATACTCGGACACAGTCATACTCCCTTGACTCAACTGCTCAAACTCATTGCATAACTCGTCCTTATGAGTCAGTGGAATAAAATCCCTCAAGAAAATATCAGAGAATTGGGACCATACAAGTGGTACTGTACCAGCTGGCCTACTCACATCAATAGTCTGCCACCATCTATATGTCACAACTCATCATCTAAAATGTAGTAAGGTCGACCCCACTCGACTCTGTCAAATCCATAGTTCGCAGATTGCGGTGACACTGATCTAAGAAACTCTGTGCATACTTAGAAGCCC